>OY757917.1:4702648-4959519 GCA_963585895.1 Sepioteuthis lessoniana
TATCTCATATTGTCATCAAGGATAGAGCGAGTGAGTGAGCCGGTCACAGAATGTCACCATTTTTTAAAAAGATTTCAGTCATGAAAGTATGGTCCTATGCAAGTCATGGTACTTGATTATACGTCATATTGTCATCGAGAATAAGTCGAGTGAGTGAGCCGGTCACAGAATGTCACTATTTTTTAAATATATTTCAATCACAAACGCATAATGTTTACCATTGCACGCTGTAATGGCAACTGAAATGACATAACTATTGCTGCTGCTCGAAGACATACCTTCCCACCAGCTTACCCCCTCGAGTGACTCTGCGGCGGCAATTCTGAAATCGGGAGATCATTCTGCAGGATTTTGTTTTTAAATAAGACCAGTAAATCTTTCAGTTACATAAGCAGTAATGACATTTTATATAATCCTCGACAATATAATTACCTACCGTTTCCTTCTTGGTCGTCCTACTACTTATGAAAATGGCTATTTCTCGTTAGGGATAAGATTTTCCTCAACACCGACCCCCTTACCTTTTGAGTGGTGTGTCCGGTTCACCACGCAAAACACGATCGTCTCAAAGCAACAGTTACCCGGATTGAAATAGCATACATCTTACATAACGACAACAAGACAGGAAGTTGTGAAATTTTACAACTGTGCCTTGGCCTTGGGTTAATAACAATAATATTTCATTCATTAAAATAAGTGGCTCTTGAAAATAAAGCGGGAATGAAAGACCTTGAGCAACAGATGAGTTGAACAACCATAGTTCCCATTGCCAAGTTTTTCTTAAACTAGTTTACTAGCGTAATTTTTTTTAAATATTATAACTCCCTTTAACCGGGCCATTGAGTGTTCGCCAATGGTCAGTCATACCTAAGACTCAAAAAATGGTACTTGATGCTGCTTTGCTCAGCACTCAGCATTATAAGGTACGGATATAGGGTAAAGTGGAGCAATCCAGGGAATGGAGTAGCGCCCTCACCGACACCTCGATGTAGTAACTATTGAAAAGGGAGCCTTCGGGTCACCCTCAACTAAAGTCACCATCTTTACTTATAACTCCCTTCTTTTAAAAAACGGACAATTTTAACTCTCTCTCTCTCTCTCTCTCTCTCTCTCTCTCTCTCTCTCTCTCTCTCTCTCTCTCTCTCTCTCTCTGCTCGAATTTATCAGTTTTAATTTCTGTTCTACAGCAAATATCGAGACGTTTCTCTCTGTATATGCTACTTGCTTTAAACACAGTTATGATATATATGTATATATATATATGTGTGTGTGTGTATGTGTGTGGATACTAGGTCATGAATGCTTCTCAGGTTCATATTTCAAACAATTTGGTGTGTAATTTAATCAAGAATACAAAAGAATTTTAGCCTCCAACAACATTTCTTTATAGGTACAATTCATCAAATCTTTGTGCTTGTGAAGGTTTGCATAGCTGGTACTTGACAACTGAGTATTCTCAAAAACCAGATGATATTTTGTTGTATTATCTAAACCAGGAAGCAAATCATCTAAGTTAAGGATTTAGTTGAGTCAGGACATTGTGTTAAACTAAAGACAAGGACTAGTGATTTATTCTGAGAAAATCTTCATAGCCTCGAAATGATTTGAGAGATTCCAGAGTCAGCACTTATGAGTGTTGACCAGAGCGTTTTGCAATCATTTTAAAATAGTATTAAGCAGAGCATAAACCTTTATTTCTAAAGGCAAAGGCAAACAATACAAAGGAATAAAGAGAATTCTTCTGCGATACATGCAAAATTTTAGAATAACTTCAAGTAGAGAATAAATCATTCATTCTAAGCAAATGACCTTTTTTCGGTCTCATTTCGTCAAAGAATACCGTGACAAATGCAAACAATACAAAGGAATAAAGAGAATTCTTCTGCGAACCCCAAAAAATGTCCTTTGTTTAGGGCTTATGATTTATGCTCTACTTAAAGCTATCAAAGAAAATGGTTTCAAGCTAACAAAGGAAAGAAGCAGAGGGTACTCCGCAAAAACTATTACCAGCGCCGACTACGTCGATGGCATAGTGCTTCTGGCAAATGCACCCGCCCAAGCCGAATCCCTGCTACATAATCTGGAACGAGCAACTGCAGGTATTGACCTCCATGTCAATGCACACAAGACGGAATATATGTACTTTAATCAAACAGGCGACATCTCCACACAAAACGGTAGCTCTCTGAAATTAGTTGACAAGTTCACCTACCCAAGAAGCAGTGTCTCATCAACCGAGACTGACATCAACATGCGACTAGCAAAGGCATGGACAGCTATTGATAAGCTATCGGTCATATGGAAGTCAGACCTGACCGATAAAATAAAACGCAGTTTCTTCCAAGCAGCGTTCGTGTCGATACTGCTGTATGGATACACTACATGGACGCTAACTAAACTTATGGAGAAAAAGCTTGACAGCAACTGCACAAGAATGCTGTGAGTAATATTGAACAAGTTCTGAAGGCAGCACCCCACAAAGCAGCAGCTGTACGGCCACTTACCACCCATCACGAAAACTATCCAAGTTAGACGAACCAGACATGCAGGACACTGCTGGAGAAATAGGGACGAGCTCATAAGAGATGTATTCCTGTGGACCCCTTCAGATGGCCGAGCAAAGGCAGGAGGACCAGCTCGAACCTACATACAGCAGTTCTGTGCCGATTCGGGGTGTAGCCCTGAAGACATGCCAGAAGCAAGGGACGATAGGGAGGGTTGGCGAGAGAGGGTTAGGGAGATCCGTGTTGATGGCCTGACATGATGATGATGAAAGCTATTCTAAAATTTTGTATATATCACAGAAGAATTCTCTTTATTCCTTTGTATTGCTTGCATTTGTCACATTGCCCTTTGATGAAATGAGATTGAAAAAAGGTCCTTTGTTTAAAACTTATGATTTTTTTCTCTACTTAAAGCTACTCTAAAATTTTGTATATACCACAAAATGATTCTCTTTATTCCTTTGTATTGCTTGTATTTATCACGGTGTTCTTTGACGAGATGAGACCGAAAGAGTCCTTTTTTAGAACTTATGATTTATGCTCTATTTAAAGCTATTCTAAAATTTTGTACCGAATAATTTTTGAATTTTCGAACTCAGCTATTTACCCAATTCCTTGGATACGAACTGGATATGACACAAGGTCAACTTTTTGGCAGAATACTGCTAGATTGAATTTAGAATTTTCCTTCTCGAATACGGATTGCCATAACAAGACAAAGAGCTCAGTTTTACCAACTAAATATAAATTAATTTCAGTCTTTTCCTAAAGGCCTTTTTCTAAAAGTCTTATTGGACAGAGAAATGCAACGATGTTTGCTGAGGATTTAAAGTCATTTTTTTTTCACTTTATGGCTTGAAAAAATGACGTTATGTATTTGAATAATTTAATACACTTTGTTCTGAAAATATTCTATGAAGCCAGAATGTTCAGCTGTCAAATAAAAAATTTTTGCATCTTACTTGTAATTAGTTTATTTTCTGCTAAATAAAAAAAGTAAAAAAATTTTAAAAAGTGAAGTGAATATCCTCTAAGTGTACTACTTCTATAATTTATATATATATATATATATATATATATATATATATATATATATATATATATATATATAGATTAGTCTGGCAATAAACAAATCGATAAAGAAATTTATTACAGGATAGTTTTTTCCTTTGATTTCTGTAAATGTTTAAGCCTTACAGACAGCCTTTTATTGCAATAAGTGTCAACGTTCTTCCATTTAATGTTGGTGACTTTAAACAGTTAATGACTTGTTGAAGAAACGTTTTCCTTTTAGTTTGTGTTTAATGTGGAATCTTCGTTGGCCAAAATAGATTTGTTCTCAATTCACTTCTTGTTTGTCTTTGCTATATCAACATTATTGTTAACAAATAAAATCTGATCGTTCCTTTTTAGAAAACAAATTTTCCTCACTAAAAAGCATTATTTTCCAGTATTCCAAAGCGTTGATTGATTCTTCACAGAGAAACACCTCACAAGGACCGGTAGCTGAAAAGGCTCTCTACAACATTACACCTTTTCCCCATGCTTAGATTTTAGATGAACAGAATTTTTTTTTTTTCATTTAACAATTTAATTAAAAAGAACATACATCAAGCATTCACAACCACAAAATATGATTAAAACCCTTGTTATGTTGATTGAAATAAAATATGATTGTTCTTGCGTAATGTTCCTATTTTCATATTCTTTTCTCTCTGTAAATTCCATGAGAGTATTTTGGCAAGCCTATGAACTTTTCAGTAGACCCTTGTATTTTATGCTGAAGTCAGTTTTACATTTATGACCTCCATATGATACAAAAATATATATTCACAATCATTTTAAACAGTTAAACACAGTTAAACATCTTAAACAATTTTTTTTTATCTATAGGTAGAACTCTAACAAGTACTACCACTCCTAGTCAGAGTGGGCCTGGGAGTAATGGCAAAGAAGTTCTAGAACTGGAAATTCAGCTCCGTATGGAGTTTAGTGTCATACCCAGCACATTCCTTAGTGTGGGTAAGGGCTATCTCTCCGCAGGGGATCCGATTAGCCTTTTATAGGCTTCCACCTACAGGACGCTTGTCGGTTCAAATGCTAATATTTAACTGGAACTCATTCTGAACGGATGAGTAAAATAATCAGGTTAGTTCCAGGGGAAGGCTTCCCCACCCTAAGCAGCTCCTATCCCTCTCACCTAAAAGGGGTAAGGACTAAGTCTTTATTCTGGTGCCTAAGGCGCTCCTGAATGGGGTATGCCGGTAGAACTAAGCAATTTTTGCACTCGCACCGTGATAACTTGGCTTCGTGGTGAAATACAATACTTATAAGTAGTACTTTATATATATATATATATGTGTGTGTGTGTGTGTGTGTGTGTGTGTGTGTGTGTGTGTGTGTGTGTGTGTGCAATAATAATAACATGCACCTGCGTTATTGTAATATCTAATTGGCTATAAAAAATATGTTGACTGCCCTAAAGCCACTGGTTTAAGGACTTAATTGTTAAAAACAATAAAGTGACCACTTCGTTTCTTTTGCTTGGCACGGAAACTAATTGAACGTGCGAACTTTTTTTTCCCCTCTTCTCTTTCATTTTTCAAATGTCGTTTGGGGTATTTGAGAGAAATTAAAAGCAAAACCAATTGCAGACTTCCGTTCAAACGGTTGGCAGTCCTGAACACGACATTTCACTTTCATGCCATTCATTTTAGTGCACTTTGCAAAAATTTTCCCCTTGTATGTCTTTCATAATATGGCCAAATTTAGGGTGTTGGGCTAAATGAAACTAAGCTTAAACAAAGTTAATCTTCAATATTTAATTAACAAAAACTTAAGATGACCCAAAAAACGATTACATCTATTTCAACGAAAAAAGCCAAAGACGCTTTTTTTATTACAGTCCTGTTAGCCGGATCTAAAAATCCCCGCCCCCAAAAACGGGTATCTTGGGTATGCCATTAAACTGTATCCTGTTGTAATGATCCAGTTCTGAAGTTTTGGGGAGTGTGGCGTCACCAACTTGTTGTCATTACTTTTAGATGAACCCTGACTCGGAATGGTAATACCTATTACGTTTGTATTTATCGGTCTAATAGTTTTGTTTGGAGATTATTTGTATTAGATAGGAATACTTGAAACCATATTAATGCGCAAATTATTAGCATTGAGAATAGTTACTTGAAGACATAATTATTTACTAATGATTATTATCATAGGTTAATTGAAACTGCATAATTTTTGAAAAATAGACTGACTTCGGTTGAATTTAGCCCTTGATTCTCTGCTTTTTCTTGGTGCTATGTTTTTTAGGAATAAAGTTATCGGAGATTGACTGAGTTGTGATAAAAAAAAATTTCTTAAATACAAGATAAAAATTAGGATAAAAGAAAACACTCGTCAAAGGTTTTTTTCTTTCTTTTTCATCGAAAAGGTTTCAAATTTTCCTATCAAATTCGAATCATTTCTAAACAGAGAGGTAAAATAAATAGATAAATTGAATATTAGTTCAGGACTCTGAACCCCCTCGTCGGAGATACTCCATGGGAAAGTCGATTTTTTTTAAATCAAAATACGTGTGTAACCGATTACTAAAAGATGAAAACATTTTCGCGGATTTTTTCAACATTTTCGAGGAAATTTATTTCTTGTTTGTCCAAATTTGTGATAAAGTTGTTTTTTTTAATAACGTATTAAGGAATAGAGGCAACGTCAATCTTTCTTCTTTTGAGGATTTTTTTTAAGCGTCTGTACTTTAAAATAATGAACATTAACTTAGATGGGGTGTGACAAAAAAAAACAAGCTTAATTTCATTTGGCATAAAACCCTGAATGGCTTCCCTAACACAAACAAATTAAATAGGAATGTCTTTTTCATTTCAAATTTTATTAAATTATTTTCTTCTTTTTCGCTGTTGCCAAACTCACTAACAATGGTCTGCAAGTCTTACTTGATAACCATAACTCTACGAAGAACCAAAGTTGCTATTTACTAAGCTTAGATTCGTTAAGGAATAAGGCCATGGGGCACTCATTGAGAATTAAATTCACTTACAATGATCCACTAGCCTACATTACACACGCAAACCGTTTCTGATTGGTTCCATGTATCGATAACAGCGTCACTCTCATGCCGAAATTGCATTTTGATTGAAAGGATTCAAAGTCAGGAGTTCCCCACAACACACAGAATCATTATTATGACAAATTTCATTGATATATATATATATATATATATATATATATATATATATATATATATATATATATATACAGAATAACATCATGTCAGAAAACAGTTCAAAATCATCTAAATAAAATTGGTCGTCTGTATTGATAATGGTAATAATCTTCAAGAAAGATTGTAAAACGACTGAAAGAATTCAAATGAAGGAGTTCCACCACAGATCACAGGATTCCTTTGTCGGTACGGGTCACCAGTTTAAAAATCATTCATTTGTACTTGAACAAAGTAGAACATTGTCTCAACTTTCCAATGACGTTATCATCTCGTCAAAACGTTTAACGAACTTCCTTTCAGTACCTATTGTTACAAATTGATCACCCATCTAAATGAGCAAGCTAACTGTTGCTTAACTGTAGTGATATGACGGCGATCCGCATTTTCAGCGTAACTTGATTCTGTTATTTTTTGGTACTGTCTTATCACATAAAAACTAACAAAAAAACGTATTTCCTTGCTTGTTAAACAAAACAAAATGCCTTTTAAAAAAAAAAGGTAAGTGGTGTTAATCTTAAAGGCGATAAAGAAATGTAATCGTTGCTCCAACTTCATGCTAAAAAAGGAAATTAAATAAATGTGAAAATCCTGCAATAATCTAGCTGCCTTGACCGGGTCAAGATCTTGATTAATCCGTTAGTGGCATATAATTTTCGTTAAGACTAGTCAAGCCTAGGACAGTAGGGAGACATACCACTCGCCGCGAGCTAAAATATCATTGGTGAATCTTTTTACGCAAAAAAAAGATAAAACAAATGATATGCACACACACACACACACACACACACACACACATATATATATATATATATATATATATATATATAAGAAAAGGGAGACAGTCTGGAAAATCATTTTGAGATGTTTCTCTATAAAGATGGCTTCTTCAGGATGAATCTTATTTCACATAAAAATGAAATCTACAGATAACTTCCGTTTTTTTTTTTTTTTCTTCTTTTCTAAGAAGTGTTTTAGCTTATTTTTGTTTTTATCATCAGTTGTATCCCCTCGAAGTTCCACGCATTTAAACATAATTGCCTCTACCAACCACCTCATAGTTTTTCAAAAAAGACCGCTGATTGTAAGATTGAACAGTTATATGACCATTCTTTATATATTTTTTTTCTTCCCCTCATTATTTTATTTTACTAAAACAACTATTGTTGTTCTAGCAACACTTATTTCGCCATCTTAAAGTCCTGATTAAACGTTTACAAAAACCTAAAAGTTTTAATAAATTCATCACTTTTGGATAACTTTTTTTCTGTTTCCTTTATACATATATATATTTATATGTGTGTGTGTGTGTGTGTGTGTGTGTGTGTGTGTGTGTGTGTGTGTGTGATCAATCATGTAATTTGGAATGTTTTTATTTTCATATATATATATAATTAATAATGTACTTTGATTTTTATAAATAGAGTTCAATATCGGTGATAGTGATAGTGATCGGTGAATATGATAAAGAACTGAACATAATTTTCTATAATAAAACGCGTATCATCGTACACAATCGCAAGAGGTCACTTTATTCAGATGTGTGTGTGTGTGTGTGTGTGAGAGAGAGAGAGAGTATGTGCATGAGAGTGTGTGTCTGTGTGTTTATGTGTGTGTGCGTATGCAAATGGGAAATTTGCGATAATCTATCATATTTACCAACCCCTCCGCTCGGGCAGGATATGACACAAGGTCATTTTTAAGCGGAGTTTAACAGGTTTCAATTCAGAGTTTTCCTTCTCCTAGACTAGTTGCTTCACCAATGCTGAAGAACCTAGTCTGCCCTACTATTTACCCATAGCTGGAGGGAGAATAATTGGATCCATACCTTTCCCAAGGGCATTAGTGCTATGTGAAATGCAATCAGTCTCGTCCAGGATTTGAACTCGTGTCGTCGTGTCCATTTCCTACGACGATAACCATTACACCACGGGCACCTCCTAAAAATTTGCGATAATTTATGCCCATACAAGAGGAAATAGGTCTCTCTCTCTCTCTCTCTATATATATATATATATATATACGGGAATGGTCCGAGAAGTAACGAAACTGGTATCATAAACAATTGATTTCAATTTCAAGGCACAAACAATATAGTTTCCTCTTCGAAATAATCCCCTTCTTGTCTAATGTACTTTCTTAGTCTTCCCTGCCACGCTGAAAGGATTCTTCTGGGATGCCCCACAGCTCCGTCGTTACGGCCCTCTTGAGTGTCTCCTCGTTTTCAAAACGGATCCATTTGATGATCCCTTTGAGTTTAGAGAAAGAAAAGGTCCCACGGAGCAGTATCAAGTAAATAGGGAGGTTATTTCTGTACGGCGATGTTCCTCTCGGCTAGAAACAGTCAGATACTCAAAGCGTTGAGAGCAGATGCATTGTTTTGGTGAAGCAGCTACGGTTTTTCCTACCACAACTCTCGTCTCTTCTCGTGCTCTGAGCGAAGCATACACCGCAGGATCTCCAGGTAGACTTGCTGATTGACCGTCTGGATTTGTGGTAAGAACTGACTGTCGACGATACTTCTTACATAGGAGAACGTTATCAACATGATTTTGACTTTTGACTTTGACTGTCTTGCTTTCTTCAGCCTCGGTGACGTTGGAGACTTCCACTGACGCTTGTTTTCCAGGTTGTACACAAAGATCCATGTTTCATCACCACAAGTCTGGTTCAGTTTGAAGACGCTCGATGATGTCCTGACACACCAGCATGCAGTACTCCTTTTGATCATCATTCACCTGTCTGGGCATCATTTACACTCAAACTTTCCGCATGTCTAAATCTTCGCTGATAGTCGTCGAAATATTGTTGTTTTTCATGTCTGGCTGACTTAGAATCATTTGAACGGTCAGTCGACGTTTACCACATGCAAACTCCCTTATTGGTGCGACGTTGACTTCAATCTTGCTTGTTGAAAGTCTCTTACTCCTAGATTCATATCTCACAGCCTCACGCCACTTGTGCCACTCAAAAACTTGTACGCGCGATATGGTGTTATCTCCATACACTTGATAAAAAGCATTTCAATTGCTTGTAAAGGAGATTTTTCCGACCGGATCAAAAATGTCAGGTTTATTTCTTGCTCGGTGTTCATTGCAAGGAGGTGTAAACAAAAGGATGTGAAAAAAATGCCATAGTTGTAGAAATCTAAGATTACAGTTATAGTACTCCCAAGATATCATGTTAGATGATATAACAATCTGTTTATCCCTCTTTTGCCTATAGCTCACACAGGACACCCAGTCCTGCAACTTTTCAAACAAGCCTTCTCTCTCACTCTCTCTCTCTCTCTCTCTATATATATATATATATATATATAAAGAGTGTTCAATATTAGTGATAGAGCTTATGTACGGGGACAGTTACCAAGTGTCGTTGAATCTATATCTACCATATATATATATATATATATGTCACCTGGCGCGGAGTAACTTTTAGCAAGCTAGACAATATCTATTGAGTTCGAGCATGTTGGAAGTAGGTGTACCAATAGGTCAACAACCTATTGATAAAAAAGTATTTATTTTATAAAACAAATATTTACAAAATAATCTGTTTTTATACCAATCCCGATATTAGAGTGGCAATTATTAATCAAATAGATTGAATATTATACACAACGCAGAAGTACATGGATTTTTATCCATTTTCGTATAAACACACACACACATACACACACACACACACACACACACACACACACACACACACACACACACACATATATATATATATAGCCATAATGCCTGCACTTCACTGCGACATTTTTAAAGAGTTTCGATTTCCAATCATGCCAAAAACTGTATAGCTACATAAATACATTCATGCATAATGAAGAAACTGAGATAGATAGATAGATAGATAGATAGATAGGCGTTTGTATGAGTATCTATTTACCTATCTGTCTGCTTGCGTGTTTGTTTGTGATATTTGCAGGTAACGAATGTAATTTTATTTATTGGTCTGTCGGCTTCTTCAAAGGAGACTGATATCCAGGAAATTACGAGTGTACCAGTCACAACATTAAACACTGTAAGGACATAAATAAAAGAAATAAAGTGCCTTTATTATAACACGTGATCTACAATATAAGAATTCGTATGCTTTCGTGTGTTCGTGTGTGTGTGTGTATGTGTGTTTACGATTATCTTTCGGGTACTTACTACATAGACTGGTTTTATTTGGTTTTATTTTGTATACTTTCGTGTGTGTATGTGTTTACGATTATCTTTCGGGTACTTACAACATAGACTGGTTTTATTTGGTTTTATTTTGTATACTTTCGTGTGTGTGTGTGCGTGTGTGTGTGTGTGTGTGTGTGTGTGTGTGTGTGAGAGAGAGAGAGAGAGAGAGAGAGAGAATGTGTGTGTTTACGATTATCATTTGGTTTATTTACTACTTAGACTGGTTTTATCTATTCTTTATTACTAACATGTTGTCAGAATGTCTTTCTAAAAGTGAATTTTTTTTTTATCAAGTTCTGAACCATAAATTCATGAAGGACGAAATTAAGATATATCAGATGTATTTATATTATGTTGATGCTAATAATCCCAACTCCGTCTTTTTACACGACGTAAGAAGAATCTTAGAAGTGTCTTTAAAGTCTATGAAACTCTTTATTGCTTGTACAATCAAACACATATACTTCATTGTTTATATTATCTCCTGAAAATTCCAGAAAGAATCAAAGTTAACTTTTGTAAAGAAACATTGATCAGCATTTAAACGCCTGTTATTCACTTCTTTATCAGCACACAAAAAAGGTACAATTTTGTCAAGATCTTCAGTAGGAAAAAAAACGATTTATTATAAAAAGAAATAACACGGATGGATCTAAATAAAGTAAGTAAAGTTGGCGACCATAGTCGAGAGCGACCCGAAGGCTCCCTTTTCGATAGCTACTACACCACGGTGTAGGGGAGGGTGCTACTCCTTTCCCTGGATTGCTCCACTTCACCCTTGATCCGTACCTTATAATGCTGAGTGTTAAGCAAGAAGGCATCAAGTACCATTTTTTGAGTCTTTGGTATGACTCGACGTGGGATTGAACCCAGGTCTCCAGAGGCAATCATGCCAATGTCTGGTATTGTTATATTGGCAGGATACTTGGAAATCAAAACTGAATATCAAAAAAATGTACGGTACCTCATATTGGATTCAAAAACATTAAAGTTGAATATAATTTAAGCAAAAGAAAATCAAAAAATTAAATGAGAAATATGCTTTGAGGGTTGGTTTTGATGTTTCATTTAAAGCTGAAAATCCTATTTTGTTTATAATATCGAGGGCAACGGAATTATTGGCTGGATGGTTAGAAATTTGATTTCAAAGGAAACAAATGTTATTTTAAAAACGTATAAAACCATAATAAGACTTCATATTGAATATTGTACTCAAGTTTGCACTCCAGAGTCGAGACATGGAAATTGCGGTATAATATCGAAATTGGAGAGCATGCAAAGAAATGGGACAAAAATTTATGAGTTCGTTTCCGGAAACTATTGGGTAGTTGGATTACTTAATAGAATCTTTATACAGATATTGTGTCAATTGTGTATATATTCTGTACAAAGATTCTTTCTCTATTAGTTTTTTTCCTTTTTGAAAGGAGGCATAACAAAAAAAAATAAATAATAATAATTCAAGAAACCAAACAAGAAAATGCTGGAAATAAAATAAGTCTGGTAAAAAAAAGAGGTTAAGGAAACTTCTTAAATAGAAATAGCTTGAAGCTTGACAAACAGTAAGCGAATAATGCTTCAGTGAACGGCGCATTGGAAGAAAAAAGACACAAATGAAGATAGAAGGTCTAGAAATAAAAAAAATCAAGAAATCTTTTTCAGAATTATTAATTTCCTTTTTAGAACAACCCTAACTATTTAGAATTTTATTGATTTTAAAAGTTTACAATGTAATTACAATTTTGAAATGAGTTCTGACTTTTCTACATACATCTATGCCAGTTATTTGGCTTTTTTAATTATTTGTCAAGGGGAGGAGAATGCATCAGTGTAGGAGTGGGAGGAAACAATTAGAATCCAAAATTCACCATTTCAATGTTGACATTTATAAATAAAACCAAGGAGAAAATAAGAGTATATAATTGTACACAATTATATGATTTCAAGTATTTCTATCTAATACAAATACTTTATGCAAAATCACATTGTATCAAATAACTATTGTTGTATAGCCGCAAACATATACATATACATATACAATATACATATACAATATACATATACATATACAAATATATGCAAAAACATAATCAAACATAATATACGAACTTCAATGAACGAACGAACGAACGAACGAACGAACACACTTCTTTATAAAAATATATCTCACACACTTTATTCTCGAAAGGGTTGATGTTGGTTGTGCGTGAGAGGTGAGTTGGAGACGGGAACAGACTGCTACATATTGACCCAAAGTTCTTCTGACCATAGCAGCATTTCTTTCTCATCTTGGCTGAGTTGCTCAGCCATGGGTCACTGAGGGCCCAAAGCCCTCTGTCTGCAAGCTGATTCTCAAGCTGGCATCTTGTCCCCAACTGACTCCAACTGCAACTGGAACTGACCCAGGCCGTCTGTGGTACCTGGTTATATAATTGTCTAACATACACCTGCTTCCGCTGTTCCTCCGCTTATTTACACAGGTGCAACTCTTGATTGACGGCTCGGTCGAGGGTCAATATACAACACTATTACTATTTAATAATAATAACCATTTATTTGTCCAGTTATAAAATTCCAAGATTTTCTTATCTAATAAAAATGATTTACAGTTTTATGAATTCAAGTATTCCTATGTAATACAAATAATTTTCAAACAGATTTACTTGATCTCTTGATCAGACCCTAACAGATACTACTAATCAGGGTTAGAGTACACAGTTATATGGTTACAAGTGACTATTCCCACTTAATCATTTGTTTGCATACTGTTATATCGTTTCAAGTATTTCTCTCTGATACTAATAATTTGTACAGAATTATATAGTTTTATACATTAGAATAATAAATAATCTGGATAAGGGTTGCTTGGTAGGTTTTGTGGCATGTTAACCCTAGTTAGATAATTTAAGGCAGAGTTCAATTTTTCTTGTGTTTTGTTTTTTTGTTTTGTTTTGTTTTGTTTTTGTTTTGTTTTTGTTTTTTGCAAACAATTATATTGCTTCAAGTAACTAGTGATACGAAAAGTTGCCATGGCGTAGTGGCTAACATGCTGTGCTGCGATATCGTAGTAAGCAAGTTCGAACTCCAGTCGCGCTATTATCTTCACTTTAATACCCCTTGGGAAAGGCATGAACTTGCCTTATGCCCTAATTATGGATTGAATAGCACTACTAGTATTTTTCTAAAAAGATGGATTAGGCATCAAATAACCCACGAAGATTGATATGCCATTAAACAAAGAAACTAAACCAAACTAAAGACAATAATTATTTGAAGACAATTTTAGCTAAAACTAACAGGTATTACCACTCCGAGTCAGAGTGGACCTGAGAGTAATGTGAACGAAGAGGTGACTTTATGTTTTCCGGAGATCCAGAAATGGAGTATTACCACAAGGTGCAGTTTAATGTCATACCTAGAACACCCTTTTTAGTGTCTATGTGTGAGAGGGTCTTACCTTTCAACAAAGGGAGCTGTCAGCATATACCAAACCACAACGAAAAACGCGTTAGCTGTGAATTTTTAATAATTCCTTGTCTTCAGCCAATTAATAACTGTCTGCATCTTTCCTAAAATCATCGGGTGTTACCGTTTCTTGCACCCACCGAGAGAGTTACCGTGATTGGCCTCCTGTTGTCGATATGTTTGTCGAGCACCAAGTTTACTAGTGTTATATATTGACCCTCGACCGAGCCGCCAATCAAGAGATGCACCTGTGTAAATAAGCCGAAGAAGAGCGGAAGCAGGTGGACGTTAGGAAAGAATATAGACAGGGTGCCTGTGGCCGTCGAGACAGTTGAAACAGGAATGCCAGAGAACCAGCTTGCAGACTGAAGGCTGCGTCCCTCAGCGACCCCCTGCTTGAGCAATCCCAGGCCAAGATGCGGAAAAAGTGCTGCTACGGTCAAGAAAAGAACTTGGGTCAATATAGCGGTCTGTCCCTGTCTCCACCCATCTCTCACACACAACAGAACATCACCCTTTCGAGAATAAAGTGTGAGAGTTATATATTTTTATAAAGTGTGTTCGTTCGTTACTGAAGTCGTTCATTATCGTTGATTATGTTTCCGTGTCTATGTATACGCGTAGTATACAACACAAGCGGGAGGCGCAACTACATTACAATTAATCAATCAATTAATTTCATCTGTTTATGGAGTAAAGTCATAGAAAGTTAATGAAAATAAGTTAATGACTGAATACGAAAAAAATAACTTTAATTATATGAATAAAATAATTTCTGGGGGAAAATGATGGAATTTTTTCTATTGAGCAAATTAGTAGAAAAGAATCTCATCCACTTCAGACACTTCAAGTTAAATTCAATGAAGCATTTATAACTCAACTGATTAATAGATGGAAAGAGCGGTGGATATTTATAACATTCATCTGTCAGATATTTGGTAGTCGATATCAATTTTTATTTTCAAATATTTTTATATTACACTACAAGGGCTGCCCGGTGTTGCCCGGGTGCAGTGAATAACAGTATGGTAGGAAATTTGTTTTATAATATATTTCGTTTACATTTTTATATATGTGTTTGTAATATAATTTTATATATGTGTTTGAATATATTTTTATATATGTGTTTGTAATATAATTTTATATATGTGTTTGTAATATATTTTTATTTGTGTGTTTGTAATATAATTTTATATATGTGTTTGTAATATAATTTTATATATGTGTTTGTAATATAATTTTATATATGTGTTTGTAATATATTTTTATATATGTGTTTGTAATATATTTTTGTGTTCCCACTTTCGTCTAGACCAGTCTCATCCAGGAAGTTGTAGATTGATATTTTTGAGTCGATGAAGAATTTTTTAAATCATAGCCCACCTTAATGGTGGCAGTGGTTTCGTTTAAATCATTCCCTGTCCTCTGTAAGTCAATAATTCCTGAGCCTTTTAAAAAATCCTCGGGTGTTACTGTTTCTTGCACCCACCGCGAGAGTTCCCACTATTGACTTACTATAAGCGATCACGCTGCTGGGCAACGGGTTCATTGTTGGGAGAATTAATTAGAATTAAAATTAATTAATTTCATCTGTTTATTTTTACTTTGATGTGGATCTTGGTGAAATCTCTATCGAAATAGAATTTCGTTTCGTAACTAAATAAACAAAATGTAAACAAGAAAACATTTAAGAATTTCACGGTTCTTTTTGAACAGCTTTCTTATAAAAGTTATGCATAGAATATTGAGAAAGATGTAAAAAAAACGTTATTTAATTGTCTATTCTCTTTTGCCTGATTTGTCATCCCTTTAGCAATGCATCATTAATGTACTACTTACTTGTTTCAGTTTTGATTTGATTTCAAAAGTATGAAAAACAAGGGAGATAATTGTAGAGGTGTGTGTAAGATGAGAACATTTTCTAAATTGGGATTCTCAAAAAATACTCTGTTGCCATATCGATTCGAAACCAATTTCCCTTTCATCGCCGGGCATATCAAAAAGTACATCATCATGGAAAAGTTTCTACTAAAATATCTCGATACGGTTTCAGACAGAAAAACGCAGAGATTTAATATCATGATACAGCACTGTCGATGCAGCTTAAAATACGCTGCCTGAATCACCCCTCAAAGGAGTAAGAATCCCTTCAAAAAAGGGATTCCTGGATAGGCCACTAAACTGCATTTGATTGTCAGGCCATAGTTCTAGAGATTTAAGAAGTGTGGAGAAGCCATTCATTGTCATTACTCCCAGGTCCACTCTGACCTGAAATGGTAGTAACTGTTATGATCCCATTCAGAGGTCAAAAATTATTTGTATTCGATTGGAATACTTGATATCATATAATTGGGTAAATCATTTGTATTAAGAATAGTTTGAAACCTAAACTTATCCGGTAACCTGGATTGGTCGTGGGGTGGTTCTTATGTCTTCCGCAGAAATTGCCTGACAGAGCCCATCCTTCTCCTGGTAAGAATACCTGCTTGAAGTTATAGTTGTTTAAAGATTATTATTAGTTACTTCAAACCATATAAATATGTGTAAACAAATGGCTATAATTAAACGAAATAATTACTTGAAAATAATTATTTGTATTAGATATGAATACTTGAAACCATTCAACTGAGTGCAATTTTTTTGTTTTAGGAATACTTGATATCATATAATTGTTTACAAAAAAATGTCTCATATGAAACAAATAAAAAATGTAAATACAAATGTATAATGTATGTAATTCTCTAAGCTTTTGGCATGAAATAACCCTAGAAAGGTTGACAGGCCGTTAAAATCAATCAATATTATAATAAATTATAATCCAAACATTTTAGGAAAAAAAACCGGCTGCAAACTTTTCTGCAGTGTACTGTTATACTTCCTTTCTTTCTTTTTTCTTTCTTATTTTCATTCTTTCTTTCTTTGTCTTTTTTTTTCTTTCTTACTTTTTCTTTCTTTCTGTTTTCTTTAATTTTTCTTTCTTTTTTCTTTTTTCTTCTTTCCGTTTTCTTTCTTTCATTTTTCTTTCTTTCTTTTTTCGTTCTTTTTTCTTTCTTTCTTTCATTCTTCTTTCTCCTTTTAATTTTTTCTTTCTTTCTTTCTTTCTTTCTTTATATATTTATTTTCTTTCTTTCTTTTTTCTTTCTTTCTTTCTTTCTTTTTCCTTTCTTTTTTCTATCTTTCATTCTTTTTTCTTTTTTTCTGTCTTTCTTTTATTTCTTTGTTTCTTCCTTTCTTTCATTCTTTTTTCTTTCTTTGTTTTTTTTTTCTTGCTCTCTTTCTTTTTTCTTTCTTTTTTCTTTTTTCTTTCTTTCGTTCTTTCTTTATTTTTTTTTCTTTCATTATTTTTTCTTTCTTTCTGTCATTTTCTTCTTTTTTCTTTCATTCTTTTTTCTTTCTCATTTCTTTTTTCTTTCTTTCTTTTTTCTCTCTTTCTTTCTTTCTTTCTTGTTTTTTCTTTCTTGCCTGCTGTCTTTCTTCCTTTCTTTCTTTTTTCTCCTTTCTTTCTTTCTTTCTTTTTTCTTTCTTTCTTATTTTTTTCTTTTTTCATTTGATTTAAATTAAACAAACATATCAATAATTAAAAATGGGTTGTAATTTCATATTTTGATAATTTTTTCTCTTGACTTTTTCCATTCATTTTTTGTGGTCTGTTTTTTCTTAAAAGAAATATTTGAAACCGAAAGTCTCACGAGAAAAATAAATAGTTGGTTTGTCTTGACGTTTCCTTTTCTTTTTCTATGTTTTCCTTCTCTCTCTCTCTCTATCTATCTATCTATCTATCTCTCTTTATGAGAGAGGGTTCATCTGTTATCCAATATGCTTTTTTGTTTTGATTAAAATCATCCAATGAAATGAAGAATCTGATTTACTCTAAATACACCGTTGTGAATATCTAGTATCGGTTACAAGAAATCTCGTGAGAGATGCTGTCTTTTCGTGCATCTGCCAAGAAGGTTCCCACATAAAATTGGTCACCGTCTTCTTGTTATAGCATCTTTGAACTAATATACAAGAAGGGGTAAAAGAAGATGCTGATATTTATCCTTACCTGCAACCAGGTAGGATTTGACACAAAATTCTTTTAATGTGGAAAGCCATGCACCGATCGAAACCCATGCGTGGCAGGTGCCAAAAAAAATCCTTGTTTCCGTTGCTATTCCCTTTCTGGGACGCTTAAATTGAGCCCCGCAACCAAGAATTGCCTTGAGGACGGACACCTGAGACCAAGCGGTCAATTTCACACTCCCTGATCAAAAGGCCGTAAAGCTTTACACCCTTCTTCACAACGCTTTTTCATCAACAGTATTATTATCGATTATACCGAAAAAGGGAAGCCCGAATTTCAATTAGAGTAAAGGGCCGTAAAAAACAAAAACAGTTTTGATACACTCCAATAAATTTAAACGGCTTCATGTCCGTTGGTTGGTTGGTTGGTTGGTTTTTTCAGCATGTCAATCCTTGTTATATTACTTTATACCATAGTAAGTCTCCCCTCCGCACCCAAGCAATTAGATGGTTTCAAGTTATCACTATGCCTACTTAAAAATAATCATTTGCAAACAAATATATCTAATTCACTATTTTAAGTAATACAGATAATATATAGACCATTATAAGACTTTGAGTAATTATTCATAAAAAAAAAGCGAAAATAGTTTTGAGACATCCTAATAAATTAAAATTGTTTGATAAAGGTTAGTTGGTTTGTTGATTGATTTTCGGCATGTCATATCATCATCATCATGTCCTGCCGCTGGCACGGATATCCCTGACCCTCTCTCGCCACTTTTCCCTATCGTTCATCGCCTCAGGCAGGTCTTCAGGGCTACATCCCGTATCCTCACATAGCTGCTGTATGTATGTTCGAGCTGGTCGTCCTGCTTTTGCCCGGCCATGTGTGGGGGTCCATAGGAGTACATCACTTATGAGCTCGTCCCTGCTTTTCCAGCAGTGTCCTGTATGTCTGGTTCGTCTAACTTGGATAGTTTTCGTGATGGGAGGCAGGTGGCCGTATTGTTGGTGCCTTGTTGGGTGTTGCCACCAGGATTTGTTCAATATTGCTCGCAGCATTCTTGTGTAATTGCCGTCTAGCTTCATATATATATATATATATATATATATATATATATATATATATCTTATGGTACGTACAAAATTCAAACAATGTCTTTAAAAGCGTATTCATTTTTAAGATTGATAAAATATTTTTAAAAAGATTAAAACATTTTACAATTCTAAAACTGAGACCCTTTGTTTCGATTACGTCTCTTCAGAGAATTATTACTGTGAAGTTAATGCCGGAGGAATCCAAATTTCGGGCAGTGATCGACAAACAGCAAAGAGGAGGGGAGAAAAATTATGATGATGATGACTTCCCGCAACCTGATTTCCGTAATCGTGAGGTATATTTTCGACTGTTTTCTGTCAATCAAATTTCGCCAGTTATTAAAATGACAAACACAATGTTCTTAAATTACAGTATCACATCGAGAGACGTGCGAAAGAAATAGATTCAGTGATCCAAGTTCAATTCCTAGATGAGGCTGTTTGTATTTAATTTCGTTTTGATACACCTGGGAAAAGCGTGGATCTATTTGCCCTCCAAAGTTTGGATAAAATAAGTCTATCCTTGGTTAGGCAACCGCTCTTAAAGAAGGTCAAATCTTAATTCAAACCAATCGTACTTCACTTATAAATTGACCTTGTGTCACATCCGGCCTTTGGTGGAGGGATAAGGTAAGAGAATATTCCTTGACTTAGTTCAACTGTAATTTGCATTCAGGGATTTACATCAAAAGTATACAACAGTGACCAGAAAAAAAGAGCGGCTCTTTTTTTAAGAAAGCCTTATTGCTTTGAGTTATGGATAAATTATAGGGCAGACTGAAAGGCAGCCAGTCTACAAGAAGGAAAACTGAATTTAAACCAGCTGTACTCCGTTTAAAAATTGATCTTGGTTGGTTGGTTGGGTAGTTGGGTTTTATGGCATATCAACCTTTGTAGGTTTTTTAACGCCAAATCAATTTTTATACAAATAATCAGTTCTATTTCAAACAATTCAGGTTAGCATGAGTACACAGTTTAATGGTCAAAAACATTTCTATTTCAAACTATTCAGTTTAGTCAAACAGTTCTAAATCAGCTAATTCAGTTTAGTATAAATACAGATTTTGTTTACACAGTTAAACGTCAAAACAGTTCTGTATATAACAATTCAGTTTAGTGTTAGTAGAATTTCAGTGTAAACAGTTCCATTTCAAACAATTCAGTTTAGCATAAGCACGTAGTTTAAATGTAAGTACAGTTTAATTGTCAAAAACATCCCTATTTCAGGCTAAACTGAATTCAAACAATTCAGTTTAGCATAAGTATGCAGTTTATTTCTATTTAACCCTTGGATAGGGCCCTATCAGGTGCTACCATTCCGGGTCAGAGTGGACCTGGGAGCGATGACAATGAAGGGGTGCTCCGCATTCCCCAAAGCTCTAGCATCACTGGAACCTCACCATCAGATTGTTTAGTGTAATATCCAGAACACTCGTTGGGGGGGGGGTATTACCTCTCAGCAGAGGTGCAGTCGGTGTATTCTACAGCCCCAACCAACTGGGCAAAAATTGATCTTGTGTCATGAGGTTTGGACAAATGCATTACAGTATCGACCCAACCACGTTTATATATATAAACGACTTTTATAATAAATCAGTCTTTATCATTATGCTTGGAAATTTACTAAGCTTTTTGCTTAGATGTGGCACAAGGCCATATGAAAGGGGCACCCAATGCGTTATCATTATGCTTGGAGACAGTCATGATGTCAGTTTAATGTACCGACACATTGTTACTTATCTGTTTGACGCGGGTGGAGGAGTGTGGATTTCGTTACTTGATGTTTGTAGCGAGGTTACCTTTTGCCCAGATTTCTTTAGAGAAAGAAAACAGTTTTTGAGTTCTCTTGTATTTAGAATCTCAGATTTAAACTTGGCTGGCAACACTCAAATGGTACGAACCATTCTTAACTTGAGGTCAGTTTTTACCAGAAAAGAGCTAATTCTTGGCTAAATTTCTTAAAAGTCAATTGAACGCATAGCGTCCTAACAATATGTTAAAGTTTAAGGAATATGAGATTGGTAAGAATGATAGAAAATCGGAAGTTTATAGCCGCGTAAAGAAAAAGATGATTGTCAGGGGCGTCTTTATTGGTTCTTTCATTTAAAAGGTAAAAGAGAGGAAGAAAGGAAATCTGCCTGAAAGTGGGTGGGTATAAAAGAATGGAAATGGAAATTAAAGTAAAGTAAGAAGGAAGGAAGGAAGCAAGGAAGGATATCTGTGTGGACAGAAAAATACCATATTAAACAAAGAAAAGTGCGAAGAAAAAAGAGAATTTAAAGGAAGGAACGAACGAACCAGGGAGAATTAGTTTCAGGAAGAAAAGGTAATGCAAAGAAAATATTAAGTGAAAGTTTGAAGAAAAAAAGGAAAGAGGAAAGAAGGAAGAAATGGAGGGAGAAGCTATTTGAGGTGGAAAAAAAAGAATACAAAGAAGATATTTAACCGACTTCGCACCGAATCAGGATTTGACATAAGGTCATTTTATAATGGGAGCCATGCACGAATCAAAACTTATGCGTAGTTATTACAAAAAATGCTAAATCCCGTCGGCATTCTCTTTTTGGGACGCCTCAGGCGCCAAGCTATAAACTCAGCCCTACAAAGAAGGTATGGCCTGGGAGGAAGCCCCACCCTGAGACCAGGTGATCAATTTTCCGTTACCCACTCGGCAGGAATACCAGATGGTCCTGCCATAAGAAGATATTAAATGAAAGTTAGAAGAAGTAAAAAAAAAAGGAAGAAAGGCACAGCTTGAGAGTGAAAAGGAATACTTTGAGAAAAAAAAGAAGGAAGAAAGAAAGGAAGGAAGGAAGAAAGAAAAAAAAGGGGCAATTTGATGAAAGAGAATACAAAAGATGTATTAAAATATTGTTCTAAAAAAAGAAGGAAGGCAAGTAGGAAGAAAGGAATATTCTAAAGAATAAAAAAAGGAATAGAAGTATGAAGCACACAGTGAGAATTGAACTCACTAGCAATGATTTATTAGCCTAGCTCACTAACCGAAGTATAATAGTAGCCAATACAAAAAGAAAAGATAATAACAATACAATACTTTAAACGAAATAAAAGACACCTTTCAAAACTCCCTGAATATTTTTACATACGACAAAGAAGCACTGAGAAACTCGTCAACTGAAACCTTCCGATAAAAGCAAAATAAAGATGCTGGTCTCTTTTATTTATCTCAGAGTAAATCTATTTCCCCTTGGATGACTTTTATCTTTGTCGGCTATTTTGACAATACGGCCTTCTCTAATAGGCTTTACTTTCCTTTTTACTATTGACTTCAGATAATTAATCAAAGTCATGAACTCGCTAATTCCCTAAATACCCTGAAGGAGAACCTACCCATCGTCTGAATGGCAGCCCCGAGGTGTCTAGGGTTTAATTAACACTTCTAGAGAAAAATCTGATCTACTCAGATCTAGTTCAGATTAAAGTTTGGGTAGGCTCGTTAAACATTATTGTGTCCCTGGGGGAGGACTTGACGAGCAATTTTGACAGACATTGCGGAACCGGCCTATCAACAAGGTCCTCATTTAAGGGCAAAAATGCCCGGTTACTAACTCAATGGTTGAATGGGATTATTAGCGCCTGGATGACGACATATTGCCTGGACAACATGAAGATTCTTCTCTTAATTAGCTGTCAGTGGACGGAAAGAGAGCACCTGTAAATACAGAAACGCACTTTACAGAAACGCACAAATACACACACACGCATACACGCATACACAAAGATGCACGCATACACATAAATATAACCGCAAATATATGCTCGCCTCTGTGTATCACACAAATCTCTTTTGTGGAGATCATGTGTTCTCATTGAATATCAAAATTAAACAGTTTTCTGAGTTCGAACACAGGCCAGAAAAAAACAGACATTTCTATCTTCAGTTACTTCCCTTGGCAAAAAGGCTGACGAGGAAAATGTCGATCAACAGCTGAAAAGAAATCTGGTCGTTATTTATTGAGTTCAACAAGAAGACATAATTCTAACTAATATATATATATATATATATATATATATATATATATATATATATATATATATAACTAGTCTCTCACTGCTGGCAAGTACTTTCCCTTGATAGTTATTCTGAGTCATTCAATAATTTGTTCCTCTACTTGAAATTGCAAAAACCTCAATTATCAATCAAAATAAATTATT
Organism: Sepioteuthis lessoniana; assembly: GCA_963585895.1. Lineage (NCBI taxonomy): Eukaryota > Metazoa > Mollusca > Cephalopoda > Myopsida > Loliginidae > Sepioteuthis > Sepioteuthis lessoniana. The sequence continues at coordinate 4,726,324 of OY757917.1, forward strand.
TTGATTACTCAAAGTGGTCCATATAGACTCTTGTGGATGAATAAAATTTTGATTGAAGGAATAAAAGCTTTAAAAATTTACGAGCTTGCATTTATTACAGGAAAACAAAAATTGCTGGATCATGAAGACTAGTTACAATATGCCAAACACCTAACAATTCTTGATTGGGTGTAATGGTCGCTAGCGCTGCGTCGTTCAAAGTTATTCCGTTCAAAACTTTCGGGTTATTTAAATGAACGAACGAACTGATTCTGATCGAAGATCCTAATCGTTTCAGCATCATTAACTATATATATATATATAATCATATTTTTACGAAAGAAAACATTTTGAAATTATATTTTGAAATTATATTCTATAATTATATTTTAAACAAATATTTTCATGAAAATACTGAATTCTAAAATATCCCTTTTCATAGTAGGTTTTGAGGTGGTTTTAGAAAAAAAAGAAGATTCTTTAATAGGAATAAAAATATAGATTTAAAAAATGAATAAAAAATAATGAAAAAGACAAAGTGAAAATACAATGCCTGAAATTTTCTTCTTTCTCTATAGTAAGAGATTTTTAATGAATAAAACTAAAATTAGATAATCATTAACGAAAAATCCCGCTGAAATCGAAGAAAACAGGATCTTCACTTTGTCAATTGATCGATTAATTGATTTTAATCGTATATCAACTCATCTAGGGTTATTTTATACCAAGAGGTTTGGGAATCGCAGTCATCGTTCACGTTTCAAAGAATAGTATATTAAAAATTTTTGAAAAAATCTATTTGACTTATATATTGGACCATAACAGGTACTTCCACGACAGAGTTGATCTGGGAGTAATAGCAATGAAGGGGTGTTCCATTCTTCTTAGAGCTCCTGAATTGGAGCCTTACCATCAGATGTAGTTTAGTGTCATACCCATGTGACCTTTCTTGGGAGGATATAACTCTTCAGGAGATAGGATATTCTAAGCCCCTACGAGATGATTATTCACTAGTTATTTTCGGTATTATCAGGTATTTTGTGTGTGTGTGTGTGTGTGTGTGTGTGTGTGTGTGTGTGTGTGTGTGTGTGTGTGTGCTTGAATGATTCAATATTCTATTTATAATTACTTTTTTTGTATTTAGTAAAAAAATTGATCTTGAAACCGAAAACAATAACTGGGACTATAGATTACTGTCGTCTTGTAGTTATTTTGTTAACGATGTTCAATATCCAGATGGCCCAATTACCTGGGGTTTTAGAATACACCGACTGCATCTCTGCTGATGGATAAGACTCCCCCAACGAGTGTCCTAGATATGACACGAAACTGATGATGGGGCTCCAGTAATGCTGGAGCTTTGGGGGATGCGGAGTACTCCTTTATTGCCACCACTCCCAGGCCCACTCTGGTCCTGAGTGGTAGATAAGGTCCTATCAATGGTCAAATAAAATTGTTTGACATTTAAACTGGGAGCAAACAAATGACTTATGGTAAATTGAATCGTTTGAAATAGAACTGTTTGATCATTTAACTGTGTGTAAACGAAAGACTGGTGTTTAAATGAATTGTAAGTGATACATAGCAATACTTGAAACCATTTAACTGTGTGCAAAAGAATGAGCATAAATTAAAAACGTTATCAACAAAATTTGTTTCCAAATCCTATATATTTAATAAATATGTACAAAGAGGATTTGGCATTAAATTACCAACAATGTTACAATTTGCCATAAACTCAAACCAAACCGAAAACAATTTTAAAATACCAACTCATCTTTTCATAACATCCAGTGATACTAAGAAAAATGTCTGCAATATTCAATTAATTTACTTGGGAATGAATGGTAATTAAATTTGATTACAAAATGTCAATCAAGTAAAAAGGTTGAAAACCAAAAATATATTGATAGGTAAATGGAAACAAACCTTTGTTGCTGCGTCAATCGCCTACTTTCTATTGGTGTTGGATGTACTGGCATACGAGACTGGGAGGTCACCCGACATGAAACATTGGCGCAACATAATCTTCATACCCATATTTCCTACAACCAACCATCACCGTATCACCCTATACTTTACTCACCTATGCACAATCAATACACATACGCAATATATATATATATATATATATATATATATATATATATATATATATATATATATAAAAACTGCAAACACGAGTCAGTTCAAGTCTCCTTGAGTACCCCATTAACAAGGCTTTGTGCCATATATGTTCTCTGACGAAAGCAACAAGTTGTGAATATACTTGTATGTGAGAACAAAATAAATGAATAAATTCTCAAAATACGAATCTCTTCGTGGACCAACCTACGTATTTTAGATTATTTTAATTCTCTGTTTGGACCTATAACGAAAAATTATATATATATATATATATATATATATATATATATATATATCATCCCTACCACTTGGATCGTTGTAATCAGTTTTTCTACATATTGTCGGATTACAATCCTTTATTTACTCTTCATATATATATATATATATATATATATGTGTGTGTGTGTGTGTGTGTGTAGAATTGCCTATAAGTATACCCGACAAATTGTTATAAAAAGCCAATTTTCTTTTGAACCAAATTTATCAAGATTTTCTTATTTCTAGTGAAACATTATGCAATCAAAACAGATTTTATTAAATATTATTCATTACCAAATTTTGTAACTAAAGACACGACTAAGTAGCAGTCCAAAGTACACATCATCTGTATATATAGATCGTATGTACTTATTTTTGGACAGCTCCTTGTGCAACTTCATTTTGGGTTAAAAGGTTACAACACTGGAATGTTTAGAAATTAATAAAACCTAATAATATCCGTTTTGACTGTAAAATGCTCCACTAGAAATAATGAAATCCAGATAAGTTTGGTTTAGAAGAAAATTGACTTCTTTATAAAAACTGTTTTGAGTATAGTTATTTATGGGTTATAATACATATATATATATATATATATATATATATATATATATATATATATATAAAATAAAGAAAATAATCTTGAGATTGAATACTTTTGAGCATAGATAGATAGATAGATAGATAGATATCCTTGTGTCCTTTTCTAAATAAAGTCATTCTTTCAAAAGAAAGCTCTGTCCTGTTATTTATTTATCGAACGTTTTTGCCTCGTATAAGGGAGACCACATTTTGCTTTTTACTAAATCCTATACCTCTTCATCAGTGCCTGGCCCCGCCAAAAAAAGGATTTTTTATTAAACAATTCCGCCTTAAAACTTTTAATCGACGACCCCATCGGCCGATCCCAGCCTTATACAGTTTAAGTAATCAGTATAATCGATGTGTTGTTGTGAGTAAATATCAGGTAATTCACACGGCCACTTCAAATACGGAAGTTGTCTGATGGAAGAAGAAGAAGAAGAAGAAGAAGAAGAAGAAGAAGAAGAAGAAGAAGAAGAAGAAGAAGAAGAAAAAAGACTGCTCTGAATTACTTGTACCTGATGACCGCGAACTCTTTTATTCAGGAGTCAAGAAATTTCAGCATAAAGCGTGAACTCAAATCCTTGGTCAAACTATCAATAATCTTTTGATTAGTAAATGTTAGTCTAAATTTCAACTGCTTTTTATCGCAACATTCAATTCGTCGTTCTTTGTTATTATATTATTCAAGTTTCCTCGTGGTTTATTTCTAATTCTTAATCATATTTCATCTTAATTTCTATTGATTTTTTTCTACGTTACTATTTGATTAGTTTTTTAGGGGAGTTGCGTGGGGGGTAGAGTTATTTAGTGGAATTTACCGGTCCGGCGAGACACTGAGTAAAAATAAAAGAAATCGAAAAGATAAACAACTACTAGGATCCTGCCAGAGGGCTGAAAAAGATGTGGACCATGAGGGTGATGGTGATATCGATTGTAGCTGGTGCACTGGGAACGGTCCACAAAGGCTTGGAGAAAAGACTGGAGAAATTGGAAATCCGTGGAAGAATTGTTAAGATCGGCTTGCGTACTCAGAAGAGTCCTGGAGACTAGAGAAGACTTGCTGTCACTTAGACCCCAGTGAAAACCCATCGACTAACGTTAGTGGGAACAACTCGCTAGAAGTTGAGGTGGGGTGTATAACAATGTCTGACTTACCGACATTAGCCTCAATGGTAGTAATTAGCAATCTCGGCTATCTGACCATTATTTGCGAGCTCGATTCTCACAGAGGACCCCAAATTTCTGGCCTTGTGCCATAATAAGCTAAACTTAGTAAATGAGTGCATTACACCTTATATTATTTTATTTAGAGATCACTCTGAGCCAGGAGTCAAATTTTACTGAAGGATTATTGGTGCCTCGAACCTTTTCCTGCACGGCTGTGTCACAAAGTATAATCAACCCTGGAATACGTCAAATGTATCCTCTGCAGAGGGTTAAGATATCCTCCTCACACACACAAACACACACACACACAACATACACATACAAAACATTATTGCCCGGGGTATGCCACTAAACTGCATCCGGTGGTAAGGCTCCAAATTGGAGCTCTAGGAAGTTAGATGTCACCTTTTCCTTGTCATTATATCCAAATCTATTCGGTGTTGGAGTGTTATATATATATATATATATATATATATATATGTGTGTGTGTGTGTGTGTGTGTGTGTGCGTTAAGAATGGTTACATGAAGTTATTAGTGTGTACAAAAGATTATCATTATTTACGGCGTTAATTAACTTTGGCATGCCAAAAAAAACAACAAACCAATCAAGTATAAAAAAAATATATTTTGACTAATCTTGTGAAAACGAAATACAAGACAATAAAATCTCAGGAAATTCTGATTGGTTTGCTTGTTGATTTTTCTGCATGTCAATAATTTGGGGATTTATTTAAGGTTCAATTCAGTCTTGGTTTTTGGTTTTGGTTTTTGTTTTTTGTTGTTTTGTTTTTGTTTTTGTTTTTTGCAAGTTCTTGTATGCTTTCAACTTTCTATTCTTCTTTGATTATAATATTCCTTTACAAACAGTTATAATCATAAAATTCAACAAGAATTTCAAGAATTTCAATCAAATATTAATAACTTGCAAGTAAATTCTTTCCAGCAATTATTTCAACTCGATAATTACTATAATCATTGGTTTACACTCAGTTTTACGTTTTCAAGTATTCTTGTATTTCTAATACAAGAATTTTGAAACTAATCTCTTTGGCTCAAAGATGGTAACCTAACAGGTTCTACAACTTGTCCGCTTCTGGTCACTATTTTAAGGAACAAGTCACCACACTTAAAACACTTAAACAAGTTTTTAACATTACAGTCATATATTACTTCATTTCCTTTCACTTGAAAAATTCTACCAGCAAGTTCAGCAGTTTTGAGACCCAGTTTAAAATAATACCTCAAAATTGCCAGAATACTTGCGTCCGGCTTTACTTTATCTAAAAAATATCTTTTGTTGTACTATGCTAACCAAACTAGTTCTAAATCTCCAAATATTTTCGTGTCATGGGTATGACATGATGATGAGGCTTCAGTTCTCAAGGTCTGGGAAGGGTGGAGTACCTCTTCATTGTCATTACTCTCAGGCCCATTCTGACCCAGAGTGGTTGTACTTGCTAGAGTTCCATCTATGGGTTAAATAGATCTTTTTAAAATTAATCGTATTTGATATGGCTTTGTACTAAAAGAAAACCTCTTAAGAAACAATTACACAAAAAATGTAAATATGAATGCACAAAGAATGCAATTTCCTAACCTCTAGGCATGAAATGACTCGAGGTTTGTTGAACAACCGTTAAAATCAATCCAACCAAATATTTTTTTTGCTCTATTTCTTGTTCAATATCAAAATAGGACTTTCCTCCTGACAGAATTGTTTAGAAAACTCCATTTACGTCGCCATTCTTTTGATACAACAATTTGATTTCGTGTATTTAAGAGGCTCCACCCAATATCTTGAGACTTGGGTTATCATTATTTTTTATGCTACATTTTGTAATATCGGAAGCTTTTTTTTTTTTTCTTTTTTTCCTTCTTGCCTTAAAACTTGTCTCTAACATTTCCTCAAAGCACTATTTCCCCTTCAATATTATGGGAAGACTTGGCTCTTTGCGAGAGTAAAATTTTAGAAAATTCTATCATTACTGTCATTCTTTCGTTTCAGTAGAGCAATTTAGTGCAGTTAACACATCAAACTAAACTTCATGGAATTAATTTATAACTATATATATATATATATATATATTGTCATAGTGTAAGGTGACTTTTTTTTTCTCTCCACTTCTGCTCCTCAGCCATTCAGCCATATTTTGCATTGTGCGATGAATATTGAGTATTTATCAGTCATTCTTCATTTATTCTACTCGCATGTTTCATCAGAAGATTGTCTTTATTCTTTTACAAATAAGTTGGCGACCTTAGTCGTGGGTGACCCGAAGGCTCGTTTTTTAATAGCTACTACACCGAGGAGTAGGGGAAGGCACTACTCCATTCCCTGGATTGCTCCACGTTTCCCTTGATCCTTACTTTATAATGCTGGGTGTTAAGCAAGGCGGCATCAAGTACCATTTTTTGACTCTTTGGTATGACTCGACCTAGGATTGAACCCCGGTCTCCAGGACCATTGGCGAAAAGTCTTCTCATTAGCCCAATGGCATGAAACTTATAGTCATGAAACTGAAATGAGGAGTTGAGAAAACAATTTATTTATTTTAGGTTTAATCATGCTCTACTGGCCAGTATCTGAGCACTCCTGATTTAAGAAAGAAGTTTTTTATAATGATCTGTTCTTTTCTTATATATATATATATATATATATATATTCATACATATATGCCAGTCCCTCTGCACGAACAAGATGCGTCATGGTCAGTTTTTTACAGAGAGTTTAACAGGTTTGAATTCAGTATTTTCCTTCTCCTAAACCGGTTGCTGTACCACGGTTAAAGAGCCTAGTCTTCCCCACAATATATATAAGATACATCCCAAAAGTTAGAGAAATATGAACTAATTAATCGTGTGACATTCTCTTTCTAGAAAATGATCAATTTCATTTACTTTTTAATTTTTCTATTTCTGAAGAAATCATTTTCTTCATTAATTAAATACACCTTCCTCTGCAATGTTTCTTTTGAGGCGGTGGTTGATTTTGCTTTCTTTATTTGTTGTTTGTTTTTTTCCGTTTTTCTTTTTCACTGTTGCATTACATCCACGGAAATGTATAGGTAAATAACAACCTCTTCAAATACGGAATTAACATTGTTATTTTGATATTCAATAATGAAAAATTGAGAACCACAGTACAAAAATGATACAAACACGTTGTAAAAAATAAGAGCTTAACTATTTCCATAAAATTCACCACAACGGTATGTTCTGAGTGTGTCATTAAATTCCATCTGGTGGTTGTACCATAAACAGATACGGCTATGTGTGAAACGTACATATAATGTCCATAAAATGTATACATAGAACATAGCAATCTCGAAAAACGAAAAACACTTACGACCGCTTAGTTCAGGTACGTAACTTTTTATTACCTTCGAGTTTAAAGGTTCTTCGACTTAAGGAAGAGAGATGCACAATCTTTCTATGATGACTTTTCCATCTGCCCACCATCTCGTGCACACCCAACACAAGGCCTCGGCGAGCTCGCGAAAGTCAACCGTCTTCTTCCGAGCAAGGACTCAACTCAACTAACTGACTTTTTCAAATCTCCCAAAATCCTCTGCACACTTCCGGTGCGTGACGTCATTCGCACTCCCTAGCCCCGTTTCCCATCACGGGTTTCTATTGTGAGATCTCTGAGTGACACGTCCACTCCGCGCGTGCGCACGAACACCTGCGTTAATGTTGCACCTAAGTAACCCATGCACTGAGCCGAAAGGTTCTCAGCCTAACTAAACCCAAAGGCATAAAAAGAAATTCCTCGGCCATTATATTACAGTGGTGAGGTCATGTTTCTGGGGTTTTGGTTAGTGTAGAATTACCCCTTCACTGCCATTACTTCCAGGTACACTCTGTTAGGGTTTCATCTATTGGTCTTGTTGGGTATTATAAGCATTAAATAGGAGTACTTGAAACCTCACGATTATATGCAAAGTGTTAATATCAAATGGAGATGATTGAAGTCATATGACTGAGTGAAAATTATTTGTATGAAGAATAATTTTTTGAAGTTATAATTGTTTATAAATTATTATTATTATTATTATAGTTTTTCACATCTGCGTTAGCTGATGTTCTTTCACTGGAGTTTGAGTGACTGCAAGTCTCCTCAAGTCTCCAGGACTCTTCTCAATATTCTGACCGTTCTCAATAATACTGTAGTTTGGATGGTCTCCACTCGTCCGCCAACTTCTAAGTCCTCCAGTCCCTTTAGTAACCCTTTAGTTACTGTTCCAAACGCACCAATTACAGTTAGTATAATTGTCACCTTCATGTTCCATAGTTTTTTCAATTCCCTAGCTAGGTCCAGGTACTTATCCTTCTTTTCACTTTCTTTCAATTTTATTCTGTGGTCAGCCTGGACAGCAAAGTCGACAATTTTGCATATTCCCTTCTTTTTGTTGATTATTATTGGAAAATATGCCAGAGAAATGTACGGAATGCTTCAGACTGCTTTTCGACCATCTTGCATGAATCGAACATCAGTTTTTGAGTGGCATAAGAGATTCAAGGAAGGCAGGGAGTCAGTGACGGATGATGAGAGGTGTGGGAGGAGTAAGGAAGTCAATACACCAGAGTTGATTGGTTAGGGTTAGGGTTACTATGTTGAGGTTTTAAGCGAGTTCAGGAAGAGATTCAGTCGGAAGAGGCCAGCACTCTACAAATCGGGTCAGTGGCATTTCTACCAGGACAAAGCACCAGTCCACAACTCCATCCTTGTCACAGACTATTTGAACAAGATGGGCATCAAGACAGTTCCTCAGCCTCCCTATAGTCCAGACCTTGCTCCCTTTGACTTTTGGTTATTCCCTAAGCTCAGAGGCTGTCGTTATGAGACAATTGAGGAGATGAAAGAGGCTGTGACGAAGGTCATTGACACGCTCACACAAAAGGACTTCTATGGAGCCTTCCAGAAGTTATTGGAACGGTACAACAAGTGCATTGCAGCCAGAGGAGATTACTTTGAAGGGGACTAGAGTTTCATGTGTGTATTATCAATAAAAGTGCCCATACGAAAAATGTCTGGAAACTTATTGGATGCACCTCGTAATATCTTAGTACATTTTATGGTTCATTATTTTTATAAGTGTCTTTTATATTTTCAATCCATCTTGTTTTTTTATCAGATGATTTCTTATGGTTCCGTATGTTACTGCAAAATCTTTAAAATTCTTCAAGAATGGGAGTTTCCTTTACAATTATTGCCTCTTTTTCTATATCTCAATAGAATTTTTTGGAATAGATTCGAAATAGTTCTTTATTTATGATAATAATATTTTCTTGAATTTTCATATCAAATCATTTTATTTTTTTAATTGCTTTACTTTTATCTCAACGAATGCAGAGTGTCATTTCTTCAACGAGGAATATCGCCAATCGGAGATAATAAGGGATGAGCTCTCGATGAGATTCGAACTCGCATCACCGTTTTACTTGGGGAAACTTAGTTAATCGAACCAGCTTCTTATTTTGTTGAGATTAGTGGAATGGATAAGAATATTAGTCCAACTTGACCACAAGTCTATTTTATTTCAGTGTCCACGTATAAAGCCCATCTCACCTGTAAAAAATACGTTTTAGTCGGGTTTGGTTTTTCGTTGCAGCCGCTGTTGCTTCTTCTATTCAGGATTTGGAAATCTTCGCACTGCAGTTTTCTTAATATTGATTTTTCTCTCTTCCTTGATTCAGTCACTTCATGTCTTTTTTTTTTCTTGGGGATACACATTTCAAAACCGAAGTTGTTCAACTGCTTCCTTTGATGGCCAGTCGAAAAGAAAATGATGAATTCGGAAAAAAAGTTTAAAATATCACTGATAAAATGACAGACGAGGTGAAAGAGAGAAAAAAGTAAGAAAGATACCAAAACGAGAAAAAAAAAAGGAATAATAAGAAAGAATCACTGGAATCTGAAAGAATAAAAAGAAAGAAATGCCAAACAAAATAAAGGAGGAATGGAAGAAAGAAAAAATGTATGAACTCACAACAAAAATAAAACCGTCTTCTTAGATCCAATAAATCTAAATCTGTCATTGTACTGCTCACAAAAATGACTGATTTTTTTCTTCTCTTCTGTTCCTCAGTTCAAAAGTCTTTCAGCTAGCAGAAGATAAATTCTATTTCATCACAGACGGTCGTGTCACTACTGCTATATGGTTGCACCACGTGGACGCTTACTAAGCGTAGTAATTTACTTAGCGTTTTTGCTCAAATGCGGCACAAGGCCATTTTAATGGAGCACCCAATGAGACTCGAACTCACTTGTGAAGGTTTGCTAATCTAGCTTGCTAACCATTACATCACCCGAGGTTTCTCAACACTGACTAAGCGTATGGAGAAAAGGCTTGACCGCAATTACACAAGAATGCTGCAAAGCTTTATTGAACAAGACATGGAGGCAACACTCCACAAAACAGCAGCTGTAAGGCCACCTACCACCCATCATGTAAATCATCCAAATTAGACGAACCAGACACGCGAGACACTGCTGAAGAAGTAAGGGCGAACTTATAAGCGATGTACTCCAGTGGACCTCCTCAGATGGACGAGCAAAGGTTAGACGACCAGCTAGAACCTATCTACAGCAGCTCTGTACCGATACAGGAAGTAGCATGAAGGAACTACCGGGAGCGATGGACGATAGAGACGAGTGGTGAGTAAGGGTCAGGGAGATCCGTGCCAGCGGCACGCCATGATGATAATGAAATCCTATTAATGACTTTTATAAGATATTCTTGTTTGTTTTTTTTTATTTTCAGTGGTAGCGGGTGTCAATGTCAGAACCTTTGTCCATGCGTGGGACAATAGCGGCTCTCTCATCCTGTCAACTGGTTATTATCAAATATCATTTCATCATCACTCAGTGAACCTACGTCTCACAATTTTCATCAAACCATCCTTTAGTCTTGGGAAACCATGGGTCTGCATCAGAATCTGAGTACAGGCCTGAGCAATGTTTTATACAAAACAAGCAGCTGCCCATACAGCAGCTCTCCCACCATTTTTTGCTTCCCAATAGTTTGGCCCCAGAGTTGCCACACAATTGCCAGAACAAGCTTTAGGAAACTACACCAGACCCATAAATAGGACCCTAATAGGTACTATCATTCCAGAGTGTAATAGCCACAAAGAGATGACTCAAGACTCCCTAGAGCTCCAGAAGTGGAGTCTCACCACTAAATGCAATTTAGTATCATACCCATGACACATGAGTATTTTAAGAACCATCTTTATAATTCTTCATAAATGGGAGTTTTAATATGAGAAAAGAAAGACAATACAAAAAACTCAAATTGACATGTTTCACTAAAAGGACAGCTTCTTCAGAATGAATTTTACACTGCTAAAAAAGAATACTTTAGAGATTCAAGTTCCAAGTTTTTAATTCAGAATTACCTTCTTTTTGACTGGTTGCCAACCAAGGTTAGAGAACCAAGTTCGCCCTACTTACAACTCTTCCACAAATTGATAATCAGGACAATTCAGTATAAATTTCAAAGAATATTTTATTTAAAACTAATATTTTATCATATAGGTTGCTTGGTGGTGGGGAGGTGTTTTAATAGATGTTCACTCTCTAATGACCAACATTAACATTAGTATATCCGTGATATACTAACACTGAACTCAGCAGAAAGAAAAACAAGAAAACCTATTTGTAAATACCTAGAATTTTTATACACCAAATATATATACAAGTGGTATTAAAAAGAAAGAATGCACAAGGTGTCCGAACAGCTTGAACTATACTCTTATTGTTCTATGAACAAACAGTATATGGAAGGGGTACAAAACAGAAAACAGCTCACTTAATAATATATAAGATAGCCTGGTGACTTTACTGCTCCTTGAAAGTTTCAGAGACAACGTCTCTACTGTTCAAATACTAGCGGCGAAAAAAGATAGAAAATGGATTTTTGAAATTGTTATGTGACCCCCTACGGAGCTCCTGTCCGACATGTAAATTTTCCAAGAGAGATAATTATTTGCTGTATCCCTACAGCTGCTTAACCACTAAATTATTAAACTTCGTTTATTGATTTTCTGCAAATCTTTAAAATGTGAGTACTGAAAAAATGGTCAGTTAATTTTTTTACTGGTGATATATATTGTGTGTGTCGGTGTGTGTGTGTGTGTGTGTGTGTGTGTGTGTTCGCGCGCACAGATTTCAAAGGCAAATAAATCTATTTCTCATATAATAAAAGAAAATGATATGTTGCTAAGAAAATTAAGACTTAAATGCAACAGAAAAGCATGACATTTAACTAAATATTTTGATCCGATTATTTCACTCTATCAAACAATCAAACAACGATACATTATCCTTTTCTAACAAAATTCCGAGTAAAACAAAACAATATTCCCCTGATTTCTGTTTGGTTTGGTTTGGTTTATTTGTTTAATGGTATATCAACTTTTGGAGGTTATTTAATGCCAAAGCTATTCTCCTAGAAGAAAAGTAGTGGTACTATTTAACCCATAGCTGGGAGGATAAGGGGGTTCATACCTTTTCCAAGTGCATTTGCCCGAAAGTGAACGTAATAGCGCGACTGGAGTACGAACTCGCTTACTACGATTCACCTGACTTCAGTTTCTTTATGTAATGGCTTATCAACGTCTGTGGGTTATTTAATACCAAAGTCATCCTTGTCGAGGAACAGCACTAATAGTATTTAACCTCCCACCCAAATAACTGGGAGGAGGATAAGAGGGTTTAATACCTTGCCAAGCATATTTTTTCAAAAGTGAACGTAATAGCGCGAGTGGAGTTCGGACTCACTTTCTCCGAGGCCGCAGTCCAGCCATTACATCACGGAGACTCACCTGTTCACCTGATTTGATTCACAAAATCTTTTACTTCACATACAACAAGGGATATCTTCAAATCCTCAAATATCATCATTTAAATAACAATAGTCATCAACATAATTCCGTGTTTTTTACATTCATAACAATCCATAACGGTTGATGTTCTTCGATACGTTGCCATGACAACCACCTAGTTTGTTTTTTTTCTTTTAAGACGTTTTGGTTTGGTTTCTTTATTTAATGTCATATCAACTGCTACGGGTTATTTAATGCCAAAGCCATCATTGTTGAAGCCGTCATGAGTTATTTGATGCCAAAGCCATCTTTGTTGAAGCTGTCATGGGTTATTTGATGCCAAAGCCATCTTTGTAGGAGGACAGCAATAATAGTATTTAATTCATAACTGGAAGGATAAGAGGATTCATGCCTTTTCTACGAGTATTAGTTCGAAATGGAACGTAATAACGCGTCTAGAGTTCGAACCCGCTTACTATGAAGTCACTGTCCAGTATGTGAGCCACAAGGCCACAGGATTCTCTCATTTTTTATAGAACTTTAAACAAAAAACATTCCGATCATTATATGATGAAGTTCATAGACGAATGCCATATTCTTTTATTAAGTCAATAAATACCTCACCAAATTGTGTTTTTCAAGTAGTAATTTTTCAATATTTGGATTTGTTTATAGATGTGATAGCCGCACGAAAAATGAAAGCGAACCGACGTCGAATTAAAGTTGCTTGTGTTCCTTTATCACTTATGCCCATAGAAAAGGCATGAATCCGTCTATACTCTCTACTCATCTCCTGATATCTAAATAAAAATGTATATTTGCAAGCAATATGTGATGACTGATGAAGAAGCATTCTCATATCATGATCCTACCACCCAGACAGTAAAACCTGCTACACCCATTATCAACCTCGACAGGCCCTTGGATATCTGTGATCCAAGTTATTTATTAACGTTAAACGTTGAATGTGGTTTTCTACTTCAGTATGCAAATCGTGGTGAATATATATATATATATATATATATATATATAGTTATCCCATCTACATTTTCCATGCTGTTTGAAGGGTGGCTTTATTTTAATAAGCGCTAAAGGCCCACCCGACCTGACAGCTAAACCGGGTGGGACACCGGAAAGCTGCCATCACAAAGAAATAAGCGATCAAAATACCAGTAATACTAACAATTTCTGTGCATCCTGTTTATTCAGTGATAATTTAAAAAAAGAAAAAGATGTTAAAACAAAATAGTATCCCACACCCTGTTTAAAGTTCCATACATGTTACTGCCGCAAAGTAGCGAACAGACTAGATATATGAAAAGATTCCCACGCAATCGATTTTTTGTACTGAAGAAAAACAAAGAAAAACTGCAGACATTAGGAAATGTCTTGATTTTATCTTTAAAACTAACAGTTGGCGAAGTCTACTTAACGTTCACGTCACGTTTATGCAAAATATCAGAAAATCTTATACTTATTTTATAATATTGAATTTAATTTTCTTGAGAAAAGACAAACATTAAAATATTCCAATTCATGAAAACCAAATAGTTGAAATTATCAATTTATTTGTTTGATTATGTTTTTTCGCCAATGTAACAATTTCCTAACACCAGATGTATCCGATAAAATTGTATATAAATTATTTGTATTTGATAGAAATACTTGAAGCCTTATAACGGTGTGAAAATTATTACCATTAAAAGTAGTTACTACATTCTAAGATCGTTTGCAAATTATTCAAGTCTTTGGTTACTTGAAACTTTATAATTCCTTGCAATAGAAAAATACTGACTTTAGCATTACATAGCCAAACAAGGGTTGACATAAAACCAATCAAGCAAGCAATATTCAGATTATTCATTATTTCAATGTATAAAACCATCTAATTCTGTACAAATTATTTGTATCTGATAGGAATAGTTGAAACAAGATAACAATGAGGAAACAAACAATTATTATGATTAAATAGAAATAGTTATTTGAAATGATAGAATTGTGAATGAATTCTTAGTATCATACGGGAATATTTGGAACTATATAACTATACCAATCATTGTTTATTAAGACTTGTTACTTGAAGCTATAATTATTTAGAAATGGTGATTATTAGTTGTTTGAAATTATATACATGATTGCAAAACATAAAACTTAGTTTAGAATAAAATAACCTACGAGGTTTACATGCCTTAAAAACAACCTATCAACCAACCATTATCCGGATTATTCATTCTTGCGATGTTTACAAAAGCATCTTAAAAGAATCAATTCGAAGTGATGAAAGGAATTTAATGGATTCGGCTGACAAAAAAAAGATTCATTTAAACTAATGATAAAGCCAATTATATAAAGTTTGGTCAAATTACGTCGGTAGAAAAGCAGGATTATTTTCTCCATAGTCGAGAGATTCACAAAAGGATATTCTCATTTGGAAAATTGCTTATCGCCTGTATAAAAGCGCCTTTTTTTATTAACAATGCTCAAAAGATTTTCGATAGGTTTAAGATCTGATGAATATACAAGTCATACGATACGTCGGTCACTTTTAACCCTAATTAAACTTGGATATTCAACGTTTACAATAGCGGTATCAATTATTTAGCATTATTTTGCCTTTGTCTTCTTGATTCATATTTGAATATTGATCGTGACATCGATTTTCTAAATACCATTCACTCTATCTGGTTAAAGTAGGCCTTTTCATTCAAATGCCAAGAGATAAGTCTACACATCATGTTATTATTGCAACCATTCAATGAAACTTATGTCGCATATATTTGTATATAATGTTTATATATATATATATATATATATATTGTATCTTTTCAATATATAAATATATAAAACTTTTAATGCCAAAGCCAACATAAAGAGATAAGAAAACACTTTTTTATGATTGATTTAATGGCCCGGTACCATTGGCCTAATGAGTTGAGTGTTCGCCAATGGTCCTGGAGACCGGGGTTTAATCCCAGGTCGAGTCATACCAAAGACTCAAAAAATGGTACTTGATGCCGCCTTGCTTAACACACAGCATTATGAGGTAAGGATCAAGGGTAAAGTGGAGCAATACCAGGGAATAGAGAAGCGCCCCTACACCTCGGTGTAGTAGCTACTGAAAAGGGAGCTTTCGGGTCACCCTCGACTAAGATCGTAAACTTTACAAGCAAGTAATAACCTCATTTTGAAATTGGAATTAATGTTCTTGTCTTTCTTTTTATAAAGAGTTAAAGAAACTTAAACAAAAGAAACGATATGACATTTGAAGTAAAAATCAGTTGATCAGTGTTCATTAATCACGAGTCATTCTAATCGTCAAATATTGATCAGATCCGATAAGGATTATCATTGCCACCTTTTCTTCGGTTCTTCAAGCGATCGGTCAAACAAAACAAAAACATTTTAAGGTTTATAGAAACTTGAGAAACGATCTATCAGTTTTTGTATTGAACTGCAGAATAAGTGCATTCTGGCAGTAGCATGTACGGATGCCTTAAACAATCATTTCCTACTCATTTGTACCGAGAACCTTCCAGCACCACCTCCTATATTGCAGACACGTTCAAATAGGCGTGCCAATTACAATCCTTTCAAAAGGAACTTCACGCTTTACTAAGTAAACTTACACGTCTCTGGCCTCATCCCAAAACCTGATCTTATCTTCGCAAGGTTCACACGAGACAGATAATTCAATTTCCAGTTGTTGCTGCTGCCAGAGTGGGGTGGGGATCAATGGCGGTAGAAGCATCCCAGATAAATACTTGCGTAAAGTCTTTTTTTAATATACCGAACGCCACGCTAATCCCCAAGTTCAAGTTCGCACGGAACAGTTTGTCCAACTTGTAAAAGAAAATAAGTTTAGAGTTGTTTATTAAGGGCTCAAACCAACAAGTGTAGGCACGATGACTTAAGATCAAACTTACAAAACAATGATCTATTTGACTGGTTCATTAACCATTACATTATAGTGAGGCATTTTTAGACAGCCAATAAATCTTAGCTTTGTCCGGCATAAAGCCCCAAGTGTGGGGCATACAATGAAAAGCAAACTCACAACACAACAGTAAAAGTCCACGAAATATCAACCACTTATGGGTTATTTAAGGCCAAAATTTGATTCATTTCAAAATATTTCATTGTAATCATCAAAATATTTTCAATGTTCCATTGAAATCATTTTTTCGTGTTTATTTTTCATATGGTATCAAGCATTCCTATCAAATACGAATAATTTGCAAACATATTTGACCCGTAGATGGAACCCTAACAGACACTACCACTCCTGGTCAGAGTGAACCTGGGAGTTATGACAACAAAGAAGTAACACTATACTCTCCACAACTCCAGAAGTGGAGAATCAACATCGGATACAAAGCAGTGTTATATCAAAGACACAAATATGGTCTCATTTACCTACTTAGCAAATTTTCCTTTGCTTATTTTTGTATCCATCTTATGTGATATGATGATGGTGACATTATATATGTACAAATGTTACAAGACCCCAGTCTCGTCTAAGTGTGTGTCCAAGGATATTGAAAACCCATATCTTTTTCTTATTGTATACTGAGAGAAAGAAAACTATTTTCGGGTTTTTCCCTCGTCACACTGCCAACTATCTGTGTTATATCACTCATAAAATTTATTCGGCAGACAAGGGCAGATAACCCCATAAAATAAAAACACTTCTGCTATTTAAGATGGGGATTATGCAATTTATGCGTCCTGAACACGAGGCTAAATGAAATCCAGTGATGAGGCTGCTGTTCTGAAATTGGGGAATATGGAGTCAGCCCTTCGTTGCCATTATTCACTGGTACCTTCAGATTTGGAGTGATAGTCAACCCTGTCGACAAGGCTTGCAATATGCGGACTGTACCCCTTGCAGAGAGGATAAGACACCACCCCCGCAAATGGAGTGTCCTCGATATGACACTAAACCACATCTGATGTTGAGGTTCCAGTTCTGGAGATCTGAAAAGTGGGTGTTATCCTTTCATTACCATTACTCCCAGGTCCACTCTGACCTGGAGTGGTAGTATCTGTTAAGACACCAGCTATGGATCAACTAAATATGCTTTAAAATTATTCGTATTCGATATGATTGTGCACATAAAAAAAGACTTTTTAGAAACAATACATAAATATGAACAATGAATATGACCCCCTAACCTCTATGCATAAAGTAACCTTAGACGGGTCGCCAAGTCGTTAAAATCAATCGATCAATCAATCTATTGGAGTGATTTTATCTGTTAGTGTCTATGGATCAAATAGATGTTTGAGAGAATGAAATGTTTAACCGTTTAAAATGATTGTGAAGAGATATTTTCATACTGTATATATTTTGATAAAAATAGAAAAACTGACTTTGGCATAAAATAATCCATTACGGGAGAAATGTCGTAAAACCAACCAATAAACAAACAACTTCCTTAACTCTTAGTCTATAGCTAAAGGCGTTTAGATATTTACTAAGTATAGAGTCTCATAAAAGACATGAGGTTCGTCATTATATTAGCTATCTGCAAAGTCACTCGGTGTAAATTTGTTGACGTTCCAAACATAAATATGTCATGAGAAAGATATTTATGAAAGTCATGATATATATATACATATATATATATATATATATATATATATATATATATATATATTGTCATCTAAAGACAGACTGTTTCGTTATATCACAACTCTTCGGTGTGGCTAGACACACTGGACGCTTCAAGCTGGGATCGAAACCTAACTTTACGTCGGAGCGATAACAAACCTCCCAGCCATTTGAGAATTTAACGCATATGTATTAACTTTCGTTAGTTTACATTTTGCGTTATCGGAAACAGGAATGCTCAATTCGTTAGAAGAACTTTGCATTAAGCGAGTGGCAGCTGTTAACTCCTTCGCCAGAGTGCTCAACCCCTGATCAAAGTCGGTTCATATCTATGTATTCATGTATCCATCTATCGATCTCAGTCTGTTCCTCACTTTTCTATCAATCAATGAATTCAATCTTTTTCTTTCTAGTCCAACAATGAACTGGTTCGATCTACGTTTCTCTAGCCGATCCTTTGTCTTCGGTTTGTTAACCAGCTGGTAACCTCCGTAAAGTTTCACAGGAAGAATAAAATGGACGTTCGTTCGATTCTTACTTGAAGCTTATTTATTTCCGATTTGCGCTCTTTATTAACGGTCGTAGAAAGATGACCTGGGAAGTTGCGATTAAAATCAGATGACGTCAAGAAAGAAATACTTGTTGAAAATTAATAATAAGACTTTTGATGTTTAAGGATTAATTAAAAGAGTATCGATTAAAGCTGTAATCAATATTTTTGTGACAAGATTAATTCCTGGTTTTAATTGACCTATTTGTTATATCGATTCATTTGTCCTTATAACGATGAAATTATATATATTTTAATTGAATCGAACTAATAAAAGAAACAGCAGTGTGTGTGTGTGTGTGTGTGTGTGTGTGTGTGTGTGTGTGTGTGTGTGTGTGTGTGTGTGTGTGTGTGTGAAAATTCACTACTAGATGTTGCGTGAAATCAAGAAACTGAATATAGAGTCGAAAACCCGTTTTTATTTATTTATTCATTTATTTATATGAAAGCGCTGGAAATTTTTTCGTAGACTTTTTTTCATTTTTTTTTTTTTTTTCAGTTGAATAGATGAATATGAACAAACTGAGATAGATAGATAGATAGATAGATAGATAGATAGATAGATATGAACAGACTGAGATGGATATGAAGAGAAATCTGTAAAGTCGACTGAAAGTCACAGAGTGAGGGAATGAAGAGTGTTTATGTTTGAAAAATGATTGTCACAAAAGTTGCGTAAATCATATTCCCCTTCTCTCACACTAAGTGCGCGTGGGTGCACTCGAAAAAGACTGAAAGAAACAACGAACTTGACACGTGATGACTTTTATTATTTCCGACATTCAGATAGATTTTTTTTTTCATCTTCAATTTCAACCATTATTTTCTGTTTTGGGAATTCTTTTCAGCATAAACTGACGATCATTTTCTCCGACCAACAGTTCTTTTAGCATGTGTTTGAAGAAGGTTTTGATGACATGATAAAAATGGGTGGTTCTGTAAATTTGCACCTGCTAGGATATTTCTTTAATGTTGAGAGTGGCTATTTGGTTATCTTGAAAATAATCGGCTTTTCAAGAAAGAATTATTATCGTTCTTTGGTTGAGACGAGTTACTATCATTGCCACAATTGTTCAGTCCATTAAGTAAGGAAACAGTTTTCTTTTATCTTTCAAGTTGCCTACTCTGATTGAAAAACATCTGATCAATGTTCATTCATCACCAATAATCCTCACCATTTTTTTCTAACGTGTTGATGTTATATATATATATGTGTGTGTGTGTGTGTGTGTGTGTGTGTGTGTGGTGCCTTCAATAAGTTTCCAGACTTTTTTGTACAGGCATCTAAAATTGTCGTAGACTCTTGAAAATTCACTATGTTATTGCTATACATTTTATGAGATGACTGACCAATATTTATGATTTCAGCTACAGCAGGAATTAGAATGCACCCTACTAAAGCCTGATTGTCACAGCTGGTGAATTTCAAAAATACAATCTGGACATGAGGACACTTTAGAAGAACGATATGCAATAAAACTCCGTTTTAAACTTGAAAAAAATGCCAGAGAAACGTATGGAATGCTTCAGACTGCTTTTCGACCATCTTGCATGAATCGAGCGTCAGTTTTTGAGTTGCATACGAGATTCAAGGAAGGCAGAGAGTCTGTGACGGATGATGAGAGGTGTGGGAGGAGTAAGGAAGTCAATACACCAGAGTTGATTGGTTAGGGTTAGGGTTACTATGTTGAGGTTTTAAGGGAGTTCAGGAAGAGATTCCGTTTGAAGAGGCCAGCACTCTTGAAATCGGGTCAGTGGCATTTCCACCAGGACAATGCACCAGTCCACAGCCTCATCCTTGTCACAGACTATTTGAGCAAGATGGGCATCAAGACAGTTCCTCACCGTCCCTATAGTCCAGACCTTGCTCCCTGTGACTTTTGGTTATTCCCTCTGCTCAGAGGCTATCATTATGAGACAATTGAGGAGATGAAAGAGGCTGTGACGAAGGTCATTGACATGCTCACATAAGAGAACTTCGATGGGGCCTTCCAGAAGTTGTTGGAACGGTACAATAAGTGCATTGCAGCCGGAGGAGATTACTTCGAAAGGTACTAGAGTTTCATGTGTGTACTATCAATAAAAGTGCCCATACGAAAAAAAGGCTGGAAACTTATTTAATGCTCCTCGTACTTCATACCATATCACTGGGTGCAGATTATTTGTATTTGATAGGAATATATGAAACCATATCACTAGGTATAGATTGTGTTAGAGAGAAACACATTATACCATATAACTGGGTGCAGATTACTTGTATTTGAGTGGAATACTTGAAACCATATAACTGATGTAGATTGTTTGTGTTTGATAGAAATACTTAATAGCATATAATTGGGTGCAGATTATTTGTATTTCATAGGAATACTTGAACCCATATTACTAGGTGTAGATTGTTTGTGTTAGATAGGAATACCTGAAACCATATAAACTCTATAAATAAAATATTATCATAATAGAGAAATAAAAAGTATTATTTAAAAATGATTGAAATGTAACCTTAAAAATATAAATATAGTTATGATTATAATGAAACAAATAGAAATGAATCCAATTTCAGCTTTAAATAACCCATAAAGAGTTGATATGCCAATAAACAAGTGAATCAGACCTGAAACCTACCAAACTTTTCAAATCAATATTCAACCTTTTATCTTGTATTGAACTTTGATCTCTGTCCCCTTTCTCACCATGGGAAATATGTGACGATTTCAACAAACAGACAGACTCTATTCTCTCGTGTAATTTCAGTTTAGTAGGCTATATTATGAAATGTAAGGAAACGATGGAAAGGAGATTGTGTTGCGCTGGTCTTCCAAGTGGGAACGCTGAGCTTGTCAAATACTCTATATATGTGAAAGAATAGAAATTGAACGACGAATAAATCAATTATTGGATGATTGATTAACAGATCGCCCATTGAATAAAATCGAAAGAGAAAATAAGATTATATATCAACGTGGAAGAGAGAAATATATTGATTCTTGAAGGACTGATTTTAAGAAAGAAAGAAAGAAAGAAAGAAACAGAATTACGTATTCACAGAAAGACTTTTCCTGCATACTCGTATTCAGGTCGAATTTGGAAGACTTATTTTTTTGAAAATTTTGTATTCGACTTATACATATGCAATACTTTGTAAGTTTGAAATTTTACCTCCAGTAAAAAAACAAGTAACAACTGATGACTTCAGAAAGCAATTGCTTACATTGATGATTTTGTGTTCATACATCAAGTGTCGACCTAAACACGAAATCGACTTGTACCTCAGTATATACGGTAGATAATGTTGAGAATTTTATTTTAAGGTCACAATTGCTTTCATAATCTTATATGGATATTTCTTCTACTTCTCAGTCTGTTAGGATTGTAAGTTACTGCTGAGCTGCTCTGGGATAGTGGTAATGATGCTTTGGCCCCGAAATTGCACCTGACTCTATAGTCATCATCTAATGAAGGGTTTTCCGGCCTCACAGATTGTAATATCTCCACTTGCTCACCATTATTGGAATCTTCCCGCGTGGTCTACGTATTATCAGTTCTGCTTTTTTGATAAAGAGAACCCCAGAATAATGTTTAAGAAGATATAAATCACTTGTGAGAGATCCCAAGAATGTATTGACAAGGACGATTATCATGGAGGCACTGTTTGAAATTATATCATAAAGATACTTCTATAGGAGTTCTTAATATTTTTTAAATCACTCTCTCTCTCTCTCATATATGTATATATATATATATACATGGGTGGTTTTTAAAAAAAATTAACCTATGTATATATAGGATGATTTTGTATATATATATATATATATATATATATAAAATAATTCTATATATATACATAGGGTTGAGGCCTCTAGCCAGGGAAGTAAATGGTTGCCACTAGCGTAATGCAAAGCTTTTCATATGAATCGAACTCTCGGTAGCCGTTAAGCAGATATATCTAAACAAAAACAAATGTGATACATAAGCGTTTAAATTACCTTCGCTAGCGCTGGTTTCCTCGTGAGTGAGTGGGGTAGAATCTTGGGATGGCGTTTGAGTAAACCGGGTTTCGATCCCAGCTTCGGGAATCTAGCCTGTCTAGCCACACTGAAGAGTTCTGATAGAACGAAACGGGTCTGTCTGTGAATGACTATATATATACTTTACATCACCCTATATATATATATATATATATATCAAATTTTAAAAACACACACACACTCTCTCTCTCTCTCTCTCTCTCTATATATATATATATAGGGTGGTTTTTAAAAAAAATTTAATATATGTATATATTGGAGGATTTAATATATATATATGTGAGTGTGTGTGTCTTATTTGTAGCTATGGTACGGGATATATATTGGTAGCTTTCTTTTATTTCACTCTTTTAATGAACACAACATTCTTTTAGAATTGTTTCTAACATTAGCCCATCAATGCCCTGAAAATTTGATGAGATATCTTTTCTATGATAGGAGGTTCAATTTTTTTTCACGATTCATCGATTTTTATAAATCGTCACCCGTCATCTCAAGACGTTTGGAAATTTTTTCATCTTCGTATATTTTTACGAGAAAAAACCTTCTTCTTCTTCTTCTTCTTCTTCTTTGCTAACTTCATTCCTTACTTCTGTCTGTTTTATCGAGATGTTTTCTAAACATTTTGTTCATAAAGATAAAGCACTTTCAGTCGATTATTTTATTCCTTTGAGAGTTTTGCACGGGAGTCTGAGTGACAGCAAGCCTCCTCAAGTCTCCAGGACACTTCTTAGTATTCTAGCCGATCTCAATATTGTTGTTGTTTAATGGTCTCCACTTGTCCTCTGATCTCCAACTCCTCGAGTCCCTGTACCAATCCCTTGGTGACAGTACCGAGGGCGCCAATTACAAACGGGATCACCGTCACTTTCTGGTTCCATTTTTTTTAGTTCTCTAGCAAGGTCTAGGTACCTATCTCTCTTTTCACTTTCTTTTAATTTTACTTTGTGGTCCGCTGGGACGGCAAAGTCCACTATTCAGCAGGTTCTATTATTATTATTATTATTATTATTATTTTACTATCATTAGGTCAGGTCATCTGGCCGAGATTAGATGATCTGCTTTTATTTCAAAGTCCAAAAGAATGTTGTGCATCTCATTTTCCAGGGCGAATTCTGGATTGTGCATATATGTTCGTATGGTCAAATTTAAACTTCTGGCACAATTTCCCGTAGAACACCTTACCCACCCAATGGTTTCTAGTCTTAAACTCTTCTTAAACTCGTTAATTTACAGCATTTGCTTATCGGAGAAATCACTAATCAAAACAAATGATGAGCAGGAAAGAAAAGGTTACAGAGAGGTCAGCCCAAGTGTAAACCGCTGACCAGAGAAAAAATTCAACCTTGGAGAAATGGAAAAATTTGTACTAATTTTGGAAGAATGTAAATTTTGATGACATATGAACCACGTGAGGAGAAAAGGGCCGTCCCTTGCGGAGGTGAGAATAGAAAGCAAACGTGGTGAGAGAGGGGGACGAAGCCCTATATTAGCAGTCGCATCAGAAGTGGTATAGAGGCAACCAACCTCTCCACTCCAAGTAACAAATACAGAGATTCACTGTTGGAGTTGCAGAAAGCATCAGTGAATGGAATTGATGGTTGAAGATTTAATTAAAGAGAGGGCCGTTGATCGAAACAGAATAAACAATTATATAAACCGGATATTTGCCGACAGTTGGCATAGCGGCGAGAGACCCTGCGGAGTTGACTTGACGCTCTTATAGAAAGGAGCCTTGCACAAGACTCGGAGATAACCAGATCCTCTCAAATCTCTGTTGTTTCAACAAACTGAAGATAAAATTAATGTATCGCATAGAGAATACTTAGTGAGTCTAAGGAAGAAAGACAGACCGTGGACTTAGATTGACCGCCACAAGATAGGGGGCTAGATTCCGAGACATTCTGATTGTATTTACGGGGAAAGGAACATCGAAATAACAACAATTATTTCGTGATTGTTAACTGCTTTTTTTTTTTTTTACTAAAACCATTATTATTTCATTATTCAACCCCATATTTGTTCGTTCTCTGAACTTCGATTTTTATTTTTTTTTATTATCATTAAATGATCAGCTGAGCCGGTTGTTTCGGCTTTCGGCGTAAACACTGAATCTGGTTGTTTGGATCTAAAATTCACAACGTAAGCAGAGGGCTGATTCGGCTGAGATTTGGAAAGGTCAGACGTCGAATGGTCGAGTGAATTCCACGGCCGACTCATTCATATTTGGTTGCTGTGACCAGGTTGACCCTGAGTGGACCGGCCGGATGGCACGTTCATACATGTAATGAATTCGATCACTGTAAGGAACCTGTCTTTTGTTGCCTTGTGCCATCTTTGAATAGAATAAGGAGTTGCAAACTAGTCTAGTCAAAGTTGTTGCTCATGAGATGAGTTCTTTCTAAGAAACAGAGTTTGTACTTGCTCAACTACTTTTGGCTAGTACTTTCTTGATGACAATTACTCAATGGAACGTACTACTCATAAGGAGGGTCCTACTTATGGGTCAAATAGAACTAAACTGCCTACTTATGCTAAACTGAATTGTTTGAAATGGAACTGCTTTTGTATGCTAAACTGAATTGTTTGAAATAGAATTGTTTTTGACATTGAAACTGCACTTACGCTGAACTGAATTGTTTGAAATAGAACTGTTTAATTAAACTGAATAGTTTAGAATAGAAATATTTCGACAATTAAACTGTGTACTTATACTAAACTGAATAGTTTGAAATAGATCTGTTTATTCGTATAAAAATGGATTTGGCGTTAAATAACCTACAAAGGTTGATATGCCATAAAAACAAACAAACAAACAAACGTCGTTTTTGTTTGTTTTGTTTTTTGTTTTTTTTGTTTTTTGTTCTTTTTTTGTTTTTGTTTTTGCTGTTTTGTTGGGGGGGATTCATTCAATAATTTAAATCTACAAAAAACAGTTTTTTTATCGGTTGTCAGAACCACAAAACAATATTAAATGCATCAAGCCTTGTTTTGTTGCTTGCAGTGAAAATATAATTCTTTTTGCGTTATATTCCTTTTTTTTACCTCAAAATC
Organism: Sepioteuthis lessoniana; assembly: GCA_963585895.1. NCBI lineage: Eukaryota > Metazoa > Mollusca > Cephalopoda > Myopsida > Loliginidae > Sepioteuthis > Sepioteuthis lessoniana. The sequence continues at coordinate 4,752,510 of OY757917.1, forward strand.
AAATGATTCGAAATAAATTGTTTGTTCAAATATTTATTAGCAAGACAGTAAATAAAGTACCACTGATTTTACTCTGGAAATTTATGCAAAACAGAAAAGAAAGACGTTGTCAGAAGTCAGGAATTAATGTAAATATCATTGAAGGAATAAGTTTATTTTATGTATAATATACCGAGTCGGACGGCATATAAGGCGCACTTTTTTTTTTTACTAAAAATATGTTTTAAAATTCCCCTATGCCATAAAATTTAAAATTCATGATAGCCAAAATTAGCTACTCTGTTTAACTTGGACTTTAGAGTATCTTTCATATACCAATTGTCATTATTTAAAAGCTATAATGCAGATTAAAAGTGTTATCATTGATAATATTCATTATATTAATTTCATTACGTTTAATGAATTTACCGGGACATTGGCCCAGCGGTTAGAGTGTTCGCCAATGGCCCGGGAGACCTGGGTTCAATCCCAGGTCGAGTCATACCAAAGACTTTAAAAATGGTACTTGATAACACCTTGCTTAACACTCAGCATTATAAGGTACGGTTCAAGGGTAAAGTGGAGCAATCCTGGGAATGGAGTAGCGCCCTCCCCTACACCTTGGTGTAGTAGCTATCGAAAAGGGAGCCTTCGGGTCACCCTCGACTATGGTCGCTAACCTTACTTACTTTACTTACGTTTAATATTAGTACTTTGTTTTTTTCTTGATTTGCCCGACTGAAATAGGCGTGCGTCTTATACACCCGCGCATCTTATATGCCGTTAAACACGGTATATGCATTGCTACTGATTTTGATATAAAAATGAATTGTTAATGATTTAAAATAGAAACTCTGTCTGTCTGTCTGTCTGTCTCTCTCTCTCTCTCTCTTACACACACACACACACACACACACACACTTATACACATAAATACCCTGTATTTGCATGTGTGTGTGAGTGTGTGTGTGTCATGAAAATTGCAATCAAAAGGTTTCATATTAAATTACCCGGTTAGTGAAGCTCATTATCACACACTCATCTAATGTTTAGATCTCAATTTCCATCAATGTTCCCTCCTCTTAAGCGGTCAGTCTGTCAAGAAGTCATTAAGTTTCAAATAAGAATCCTGATATCTGTGATATAAAAATTCCAGCTCAGCAATTCATTTCCTGGTTGTCTTATTTGCGTGAGCCCCGATTCGGACGCGTGAGGACAGGGGGTGGACATGTGGATGTTGCTGAGGAATGGAGAGGTAGGTAGACAATGTTTAAAAATCGCTGAAACAAATTTGGCTTCACGCAAAGAAACCGGAATCAAAATTGGGCAGTCGATCAGATAATCAGAATAGAATCACTTCTGGGGTGAGAAGATTGCTGATCACAAATAAAACCTCCACAGACCTTCGCCACCAGACTTAAACTCTTCTCTCTGTATCAGCCCCACCCTTCTTCTTCCCACAGTACATCCTCTTATTTTCAGAAAAATGGAACAAGACATACGTGAAATCAGATCAATCAATTTGTCTGTTGATCTTTGCTAAGCTTAGGCTGCACAAGGTTACATCAAAGGAAACGTCCTGTTCAGTTTAAACTCCCCCTAGTAGTAATGGTTTGGTTTAGTTTGTTTAATGGCATATCAACCGTGATGAGTAATTTAATGCCAAAGCCACCCTTGTAGAATAACAGTAGTGGTACTATTTAATCTATAACTGAGAGGATAATGGGGGGGTCATAGCTTTCCTAAGGGGCATTAGTCTGAAAGTGAGCGTTATAACGCGACTGGAGTTTGAGCACGCTTACTACGTTGTCGCAGTCCAGTACTTTAGCCATTTTCTCTCTCTCTCTCTCTCTATATATATATATATATATATATAACGCACATACACACACACTCTCTCTCTCTCTCTCACACACACACACACACACTTTCTTACCCTCACTCTCTCTCTCTCTCTCTCTCTCTCTCTCTCTCTCTCTCTCTCTCTCTCTTGTACACATAAACGAATAAATTGAGAAAGAGAGATAGATAGATATGTGAGTGCCAAACTAAGCAAGGATTAGTAAATAACAAGTTAAGCAACAATGAGTGAATTCAGTACTCAGACGGGTGATAACCTAGTAATAGCAAGTATTGCAATCTCAGATTAAGTATAACTCTATCAGTCAACAAAATTGATTGATAGATAGATAGATATGAACTGAGTGAAATAGATTATCTTGTCTAATTAGGTTTGGTTTGGTTTTATGGCATATCAAACATTGTAGGTTATTTAATGCCAAATCCATTTTTGTAAATGTAAACGGTTCTATTTCAAATAATTCAGTTTAGCATAAGTACGAAATTTAAACGTCAAAACAGTTCCATTTCAAACAATTCAGTAATATAAGTACACAGTTTTAATGTCAAAAACAGTTCTATTTCAAACAATTCTGTTTAGCATAAGGACACAGTTTAGTTCTATTTGACCCATAGATAGGACCCTATCAGGTGCTACCACCCCGAGCTAGAGTGGACCTGGGAGCGATGGCAATAAAGGGGTACTCCGCATTCCCTAAAGCTCCAGCACTACTGAAACCTCACCATCAGATTGTTTATTGTCCTCTATCCAGGACACTCGTTGTGGGGTCTTACCTCTCTGCAGAGATGCAGTCGGTGTATTCTGCAACCCCAGCCAACAGGGCCACCTGCCTAATTATGTAAATCATAATAGATAATAACAACTACAACGACATAAGATAACCATTGTACAACCTATTACTATTAAATTTTGTGAAGAGAAAAATCTTTGTATAACACTTAGGCTCAATGCCATGACTTAGAAGCACTCAATGTATAATGAATTCAAAAACTTGCGAGAGTAATCTGCAAAACCAATACCCATCTACCTTACCTACGTTCCTTACTTCCTTCATCTCTATCTTTTTGTCATTACTTACACCAACTCTCTCTCTCTCTCCCTCTCTCTCCCTCTCTCTCTCTCTCTCTCTTATCCTATAATTTTCCCAACTAAGAGAACAATTCACCATCAGTTTGACAAAGACAAATCTATAATGACACTTCCGGTTACAATCCAGCACTTATCACGGTATAAGTCTGGCGTTTGGGTCAGGCTCTGACGTCAAAAAGGTTTAACTAAATAAAAGGGGTCACCCCTGGCGATCAATAGAGTTCTAAAAAAAATATAAATTGGCTTCCTCATCCACACAATGCATTCTAATTTTTCTCATATATATATATACATATATATATATATACAAGGTAGTTTGCTATATATCATTTTTTTTATTTTAAATTAAAAATAAATTTTTACGCTTCTTTCCCCTTTAATGTAGTTTCGTTCTTTCATAAAGAATAATTCTTACTCTGACAACGTTACGCCTCTAAATTTTCTTTTATTGCTTATATATATATATATATATATATATAGAGAGAGAGAGAGAGAGAGATGAACTGATTTAGATAGATAGATAGATAGATAGATAGATAGATAGATAGATAGATAGATAGATATTATGGTTATGCTTAACTGAGACTGACTCTATATTCGTGGGATACTCAGTGAGGATCGAATCACTACTCTCTATCGCTCTACAGGACACACCATTATTTATTTACCTAAGCTAAATCTGTAAGAAGAATACAATAATCGTGTGCCCAGTAAGGACTGAACTCAATACACCATCTACTTGGTCAGCGTAACTCACTTGCTTAACGTCATTTCTTGGCAAGCACCCATATCTGGAGATGCACGACATCTGTGACCTAAATTATCTGCTGGGTAATTCGAAAACTATTTTAATGACAGACGAGATGTAAATTGGAAATAGTTCTTCTCATCTTATATATAACTTGGTGAAATATAAAACGAATAAATATAGAAAAAATGCTGTCAAATCGATTTTTAAAAGAAAAGGAATCTGAGAGAAACAACAATTGGCAAACTAATCGAATTCGGTGACGTATAAAATGACAGGAAAGCTTCAAAGTAGTTTCCGGTCGACTTAATCGAAATGAAAAAAAAAATCAATACGGTTATTTATGAGATGCTCAGTGCGGGTCGAATTCGCTAGTAACGATTTGGAAAACCATCTTACTAACCTTTAAACTACAGAGTAAATTTTTGAGCTGGTTTTACGGTATATCAACACTTGTTGGGTTACTTGATGCAGAAGCGAATATTTGTTTCTTGATGGCAATTATATCCTTCCAAATGCTGCATATTGACCGTTAACAGAGCCGTCAATCAGGGATTTCTAGGACAGGATATTCCAGCTGTGTAAACAGGAAGACAGTTCACGTGGGTTGACAAGCAGAATCAGATCATGTGAATCATGGGCCGGAAGAATGCGTAGGCGTTATGAAATTATATATGCACTGGTACCTACAGTCAGACGGTCAGTCACGGAGTCATGGTCAACCAGTTGGAGCCATAACCAAGTCAGGGCAGAAGCCACCCTGGGCACCACACAAGGGGAAAGACTATAGCCCACAGCGGACCCTGGTTGAGAAACTCTCGTCAACGAAGCACGGACGTAAGGCCTTGAATATAGAATTACAACGTGGGATAAGAAAATGTCAATATAGCAGTCCTCCGCCAGTCTCTGACTGCGTCTTCCCTCTCTCTCTCTCTCTCTCTCTCTCTCTCTCTCTCTCTCTCTCTCTCTCTCTTACACGCACACACACTTACACCAGTTTCGACCCTTTCGAGAAATAAAGAAAAACGTATATTTTTGTAAAGAAAAGTGTTATGCCTTTCATTATGCCGCTATATAGCATAAGTACCTAATAATAATAATAATAATAATAATAATAATAATGATTCGCAAACAATTATAGAGAAAGTCCCCGTGAGGTCATGGCTTATGTGATGAACTCCAGTCGCGATATTACGTTCACTTTTGAATGAATACCTTTGGCAAAAGTATGAACCCTCTTAATTCTACAGCTATGGGCTAAATAGTAACACAACTGTTCTTCTACAAGGATGGCTTTGGCATTAGATAACTCACGAAGGTTTATATGCCATAAAACAAATAAACCAAACCAAACAATTATATCCAGAAGTAACTATGCTTATACAAATAACTTGAACTGGGTTATAGAGTTTCAAGTATTCTAATACTAATAACGTATATATAACTGTATAGTTTCACACCAACTTGGATAATAGAATGTCTAAAAATGTTTCAGATATCAGAACAAATCGTAAACTATTGAACTCTGGAGAGTGTAACTAACAGTAAAAGGGCCAACGTTAGCAGAGGTAAACAAAATCCAAAGAGGCATCTTCCAGGGATACTCATTATCGCCGTCATAACTATTTGTTATTGCAATGATGTCAATGAACTATATTTTAAGAAAATGAAAAGGGGGCTACAGATTTACAAAGTTGCAGGAAAAGATAAACGACCTCATGCGCATCGATGATATTAAGATATATGCCAAGAAAGAAAGAGAATTAGAATACAAACAACTAGAATCTACATCGAAGATATAAGAATGGAATACGGAATGGGGAAATGCGCTGTGTTTATAGTGAACAAAGGAAAACATTAGAACACTGGGAGATAAAGGAAACTTTAACTCGAAATATCAAAAATGAAAGAAAAAGAAAGTTGTACTTCAGAAGAACAAAAAAATATCGAAACAAAACTTTACAACAGAAACCTCATCAAAGAAAAAATACCTGGGCAGCAACCCCTTGTAAGATGTTCTGGACGCTTTCTAAAATGGATAAAGGAGGAACTCAGACAGATGGACCATAAAACAATAAATTGATGACAATTCAATCGAGGGATGACATAAACTATATGTCCAGAAAAAAAGGAGGAAGAGGACTCGCGGCATTCTAGAGAGTTGAAGAATATACAAAAAAGAATAAAGATTGATTATCGCAGCCAGCAACTTAAGAATAAATAGAAAAACAAGTAAAAATATCTAATCAAAAGAATATCTGGCAGTGCTTCTTGTAAGATACTCTGGACCCTTCTTAAAATGGACAAAAGAGTAACTCACACAGATGGATTTTTTAAAAAAAAGGAAATTGATGATGATACACAAGGCCCTACACACTATGGATAATGTAGAGAAAAGAAAAGAAGACGAAACATCATAAAATAATACCATGAGAACTAATAAACACAAAAGACGAAACATCATAAAATAATGCCATAAGAACTAATAAACACAGAAGACGAAACATCATAAAATAGTGCCATAAGAACTAATAAACACAAAAGACGAAACATCATAAGAATTAATAAAAACCGAAAAAAACTCAAATGAATAATAAATGCAGTTTATGGGTTGACAGAGATGAAACAGTTAATATCATAATAAACGAATGCACATAAAGAATACAAAGGTAGGCATAGCTGGAAGGAGAGATGATCCAGTTGTAGACTAAAATTTCACCATACCGACAAATGATATGTGCACAAATACGAATCTGTCGTAGAAAATGAAATGTTTTAAATTCTCCGGGACTTTGACATACAAATGGATCATCCTATTTAAGTCATCAAATCAGACATTGTTTCAACTAACAAAAAGAAAAGAACTTATCATTTAGTTGATTTTGACGTTCGAGCAAAACCACCGGGTGAAAATAAAAGACAAGTACCAAGATCTTTTCAGAGAGCTTTAAAATTACACAATATAATGTTGACGGGAATACTAATCGTAGTTGGAGCCCTTGGAATTGTTCCCTGGCCTAATCTGGTGAGTATTCACCAATGGTCCTAGAGACCTGGGTTCAATCCCTGGTAGAGTCATACCAATAACTTAAAAAATGGTATTTGATGTCTCCTTGCTTAACACTCAGCATTATAAGGTAGGGATCAAGGGTTATGTGGAGCAATCCAGGGAATGGAGTAGCGCCTTCCCTTACACCTCAGTGTAGTTGCTGTTGAAAAGGGAGCCTTCGGGTAGCCCTCGACTAAAGGTCGCCAACTTTACTTTTATTCTTTTTTTATTGCTAATACTTTTCAAACAGGTCGATTTTACCCATAGATTACACCCTAAAAGATATTATTAATCTAAGCAATGATAAGGAGACTTCAGACACCCTCCACACAAATCCCCGAACAGGAGTGTCACCACCGGATGCAGTTTCGTGCCATACCCAAAACACTTGGACCACCGGATGCAGTTTAGGGCCATACCCAGAACACTTAAACGATAGAAATAATCCATTAAAAAGGTAAGTTTAATTTAAATTTGATACAAAGCCAAAATCATGGTGCACCTAAAAAGGATTGAATACACTTCTCCGTAATAATTGATTTACGAGACGAGCTCGTTAAACAACGAGAGACGGGAAAAAGAAAATCAATGCAGACAATTTAATCCCTTCTCATTCTCATAATATTTTGTTCTTCTACCTTGCCTTCTCTCTCCGTCTTTCTGTCTCTGTCACTCTCTTTCAATACTATTCTTCTTTTCTTCCGCCCTCTCTCTCTATCTATCTCGCTAATATTTTCCTTTTCCCACTCTTTCTTTCTACTTCAACTTCTTTCTCCCCTCTCTGTCCCTTTTTCTCCTCGCCTCTCTCTCTCTCTCTCTCTCTCTCTATTGTTTGACTCACCTCCTATTGTTATATTGCAATGAAGTAATGAAGAAACCATAATGAAGGAATGATGAGACCGTAACACTTTTCTTTATGAAAATATAACTCTCTCTTCTTTAATACTCGAGATCGTTGAAATTGGCTGAAAGCATGAGAGAGAGACAGAGACAGAGGAGTTGAACATAGGCAGACGGAGGACTGCTACATTGAAACTTTTCTTAACCGCGTTTTGAGTCTATATTCAGGGCCTTACGTCTTTACTTCTTTGACGGGAGGTTTTCAGCCGAGGTTCGCCGGGAGTCACCGGCACTCATTGACTACTCTCCGAATCTCTTCTGACTGACTGACTGACTGACTGGCCAATCTATCTGTGAGTACCTGTGTATATATAATTTCATAACGCCTACGTATTTCTTCCGGTTATCCGTCCGACCCTTAGCCCATGTGATCTGCTTCCGCTGTTTGTTTTTTTTTACACAGCTTGAACATCCTGTTTAAAAATTCCTAACTGACGGGTCCGTCAAAGGTCAATATGCAACACTATCTACCCTTTCTCACTTCACTGTTGATGAAGCTTAAAATACACTGATTGCCGATGAGGTACGACACTATTTTTGGGGTGGTGGTCCAACCATTGCTTGTGAATTTCTTCTTCATTAAGTTCTCTATTATCATGGCTTAATGTTAAATATTCACACACACACACACACACAATAAATGAGATAAACAAGAGTGATAATATGCTGATTGTATCCCCTACAAAAAAGGAATGTCCTGTGTATGACTGCATCTAATGGTGAGACTCCAGTTCTGGAGAGTATAGAGAACCTCTTCATTGTTATTACTCCCATGTCCACTCTGATCGGGGGTGGTCATGTATGTTGAGGTTACATCTATGGGTCAAACATACTTGTTTTAATACGAGAGTGAGTCAAAAAGTTATGCATTTTTCTTTAGTACAGGAATAATTACTGACACAGTAATATATATCATTGATCAAAATGAAGTTGGCTCTCAGTGGATCACAACCCTGCTTCTCAACATAGTCACCGTTTCTCTCGATAGCAATGTTCCACTTTCGAATGAGAGCATGTATCCATGCTTCGTAAAGTTTTGTTGACTGTTCTTTGAGCCACTTCATTACTTAAGTTTTCATTTCCTCATCACTGGCATACTGTTTGCCTCTTAAACTCTCCTTCATGGGGCCAAAGAGATGATAGAATGGAGACGCTAAACTTTGCCAATCGATAATGTCATCCTTCTGCATGAAAATGCTTGACCACAAGTATCAGGACAAGGGAGACAATCGCCTCATTCGAGTGGGCAACTTTAACGTATCTTTCATACTCACCAGGTTTAGCATCTTTCGTCAAATGTTATGAGATCCAAGCATTTTCTATCACATCTAATCCTGACCAGCTGTTTCATATAATCCTCAGCGACAGCGAGGACAATCGGGCATGTCTGCCAGGCCCGCTTTACAAGCCCAGTCGGTGATAGGTAACGCATTCCGAGCCAGCCGCTTGGTGAGTGAGAACTCAGTGTTATTGAGATGACACGTCCTCGGTGCCCAACTCCATTAGAAGCGGATCATCTCCCACGACAAGTTAAGCCGCTTCTTGAGCGGGTCCGAAACGGCACTCTCCACTAAAACCCGTTATAGTACTTTCGAGGCTGTGAAAGGTCACTGGACCAAGGAAATTTACTAAGTGCCTTTCTACACTCCCAGAAATACGGTGCTTCTTCCCTTGGCCGACGTCGACTCTAAGTCTGTTAATGGAATTTCAGATTTGGAAGAGTAGCTCTAACCTCACGTCCTCATACCATATCTTCCGTCAACAATCGATTAATGAATACCAACTTTTCAGCAATCCAGTGACTTGCCAAGTTTGGCATTCCCAAGCTTCAATATGGCAACAGACCAGTCAGTGAACTATCGGCTTGCCATCCTTCCACAGAAGAGGGAAGGATCGTTCTAGCGCCAACCGCCGATCTACTGGCAGAAGCACTGATAACCAGTAAAGAATCAGAATGAAGATGTATACGGTGCATACCTCCAATCTGCTGTTTAAGGATAACAGCTTCCGAAGCCAGCTACCCAACTCAATTTCTACCTTTGCCTGGACCTCAGACAAGTTTCTCTCCAGTAAGAGATTGGGATAAACCATACCCAGAGGATACGAATAGGCCAGTCTATGGACCATCAACTGATTTCAATACTTAATAAAAGTGTTCATTTTGGTGCAAAAATCGTCTTCAGAAGCTTTAATTTTTGTATCTGTATTTTTGCATTTTTTGACCAATCAGCTGTTTTTTCAAATTTCTATGAAATTTCGCAGACAAGAATATTTGACTTGCCTTGCAAATTTTGAAGAATCAAAATCCAAAATTAAGTAAGAAATCTTTTCCCTCCAAGAGAGGTTATAATACATTTTTTAACCAACAAGAATCAAAGATAAATCATCAACTTTTTCATCTAATTTTGAGCATACCTTAATCTTATAAATAAGCAATAGAATAGACAAATCTTCAATTGATTTATAGATTTATTCTGTAAATCTACACAAAACTTTTAACTTTATTTCTACTAAGTGAAAATCTAACATTCTGTTTCTTCAAAAATGCATTTAATTTCAACATCACTTCATTATTCTAAATTGAATGAAAAGACTTTTTATTTAGACATGTTCATACAATCATTTCAGTCTTCCTCTGTCGATGAATTTTCAGACAGCATCCACTTACATATTAGCTCATAAATATACTTTCTCTCCTACATAGGGACATATTCACACAAAGAATTTTTACACACAAAAATATATCAACAAGAATTAGACAATGTAACCAGCTATATTGAATGCATTAACTTTTCTTTCTTTTTATGTAATTATTGAAGAGTATTTACGGTCTAACTAATATTATCTTTTCTTATAAGAAAAGGCTTTGATATTTTTGTTTTTCAACAACCTTTTCATTCAATTTGAAGAAATAAAATTTATCAAATTTGTAGATCGGCGTTTTATTCAATCATTTACACACTTTTCCGCTACACGTCACTCTAAAGAAAAACCTTCGCCAGAGGAACGCCACCTCTCCAAGCACCTTTCCACTTTTCGACAATGATCTTGACCTCTACTACCTTCTCGTGCCTCGTAAGAACCTACTGTAGCGCAATTATGTCCGAGAGGTGGGGGTACAAAATGGTGACGTCATCAGTATACACGCACACATCCGTTTCAAAACAACCGACCAGTGAGATTCCACAAAGGACCGACAGAGCAGAGGCTCTAAAGCGTTGATATAGAGAAGAGGGGCCGAGGGTAGCCCTACCGGACAGATCGTTCAATCGCGAAGGACTCCGAGCCTTTTTCGTTCATATGTACTACTGCCGTTGGGTATTTGGTACCGTATGTTAATCCAAATGCAGAACTCCAGTTCGAATCCGACAGTCTCCAAAACCATCCCAAGAACCGATGATCCACCTAGTTAAATGCCTTGGACTGATCCACATTGATCAGTGCGGCTTCATTGTCATCTTCTTTCTCAAGCAATCACCTGGAACCTGAAAATTTTCACAGCAACATCAGTCAGAACTAGCTGGCCTCTATCGCATGCAAAGACAAGGTTGACATCTGCTTCGAGGCTGCGTCTAACTTGCTGGGAGACACCGGCGATATGTCGATCGCCGAATGTTGAGAGAACGACATAGTCCTCCTCCGGCATCTTGCAATCCTCTACACAAGTAAAGTGAATCTCCTGCATTGCAGCTATTTCTCTGTCGAGGTCATCAGTGACTGCTGGTTTTAGAGTGAAACTTGTCGCTCCTCTGCCAACAAAGAATATATCCGATTTTGGACAGGAAAACTTCTCTTTAATTTCGATCTTAGAATGAAAATGATACATATAGCAAATAAGTCTGAAAATATCCCCAAAACGGCTCAGAATTAATTGTCTCGCAGAAATAGTTTTCGATTTGCTGTGGAAAATTCCATTCACTGACGACATTGGTGACGTAATGTATTCATACCTAAGATTCCCAATGTGAACTGCAAGGGACTATGATAAGGCAGATAAAAAAATGTCAAAGAAAACACTTTAGTTCCTCTCGAACTTCAAGCTAAAAAGATTCAATTACAATGTGGAAAGTCTCTTAATGTTTCTCATTGTTTTTGCGTCTTTTAAAAGCCGATTATCTGTAACGAGAATCTTTTTGTACGGACGCCAAAACCTCCCCACCCAAAAAAAAGTTTCCAAGTGATTTTGTTATCTTGACGACTTTTATTTGATTTTTCTTCTTCATAAATGATTTTTTTTTCTTCTTTCTTTTCTTTTTCCTTCTCAATGATGATCAGGGCTATCATATCATAAGAAACTGACTTTAAACTTTTAGCCAAAGGGCATTCACATCCCCACTTGATGAGTTTACTGCTTTCTCACCAAAAATATGAATATACAGAAGTCCAAAAATAAACACCTCTTTCTCTCTCTCTCTCTCTCTCTCTCTCTCTCTCTCTCTCTCTCTCTCTCTCTCACACACACACACATACACACACACACATATGTTATTTACTATGTCAGTGATACAGCATATGTATTTAAGTTTGGATATCGCAGACACAGAGTCAATAGAGTTTGGTAACTGTCAGTTTCTCGCCTCTACGATCATCAGGCTATTATATATATATACAAATATATATACCCAACCCCTACGCACGAGCTGTATATAATGCAAGAAATCTTATGTGAAACTATTTAGTACCCTGGATATGACACTTAACTACATCCGGTTATGAGGCCCCAGTTGTGGAATTTGTGGAAAGTACGCCTTCATTAACATTACTCTCGGGTCCACTCTGACCTGGAGTGGTAGTGCCTGTTAGGGTCCCATCTAAAGGCCAAATAGAACTGTTCAATCTTTTACTAAAGATTACTATTGATACTAAAAAGAATTATTTGTATTAAATAGCCATACTTGAAATCATTTAATTGTGAGCATTAGAACTATTAATTTTAGATATTAATACTTGAAACCTTTTAACAATGTGCCAACAAATTCGTTCTGGTTTGTTTTAAAATAATATTACCTACCAACTAATCACTTAAAAATCTAAGATATATCAACGAGTGTGTGTGTGTGTGTGTGTGTGTGTGTGTGTGTGTGTGTGTGAATAGGATTTGGTATTAAATTGATCCACAAGAGTTGATATGCCATAAAACACAACCCACCCAAAACAATTATTCAATGTAAGAATAAACCCTTTAAAACTTACCATTAATCAAACTGCAATTGCAAACCATCATCTACCAATATATAGAGGAGGTGCCCGTGGTGCAATGGTTATCGTCGCAGGATATGGACACGGCGACACGAGTTCAAATCCTGGACGAGACTGATTGCATTTCACATAGCACTAATACCCTTGGGAAAGGTATGAATCCAAAATATTCTCCCTCAAGCTATGGGTAAATAGTAGGGCAGACTAGGTTCTTCAGCCTTGGTGAGGCAACTAGTCTAGGAGAAGGAAAACTCTGAATTCAAACCTGTTAAACTCCACTTAAAAATTGACCTTGTGTCATATCCTGCCCGAGCGGAGGGGTTGGTAAATATGATCTACCAATATATAGATAAATCAGAATAGCTTTAGGCATAATGGTTAAAGTGCTAAACTACAGCCCTGAAGTAAGCGAGTTCGAACTCCAGTCATACTATTAAGTTCACTTTTTAATACCATTGGGAAAAGTATGAACTCCCTTATCCTCCCACCTGTGGGTTAAATAGTATCACTGCTTTTCTGCAAGAAGGGATTTGGCATTAAATAACCCACGAATGTTGATATGCCATTAAACAAAGAAACCGAAACAGAATAGCCTTTGAATTTTCGAATGAATGATTATAGTTGAACAACATTTCCATCAAACAAGCCATAAATTTGAGACACTAAATTTAATTTAGTAGGAAGTAAAGTTGGATCCCTTAAGTCGAGGGCGATCAGAAGTTTTAAAGTCTTTGGTATGACGCAACCTGGGATTGAACCCAGGTCTCCCGGACCATTGGCGAACACTGATAGTGTGTCCTTTTCCTTCATAAGTAAGTAAAGTAAAGTTGGCTCCCTTCAGTCGAGAGCGATCAGAAGGCTCGCTTTTCAATAGCTACTACATTGAGGTTTAGGGGAGGGCGCCACTCTTTTCCTTGGATGGCTCCACTTTACCCTTTATACGTACCTTATATTGCTGAGCGTTAAGCAAAGAGGTATAAAGTACCATTTTTAAAGTCTTTGGTATGACGCAACCAGGGATTGAACACAGGTCTCCAGGACCCTTGGCGAACACTCTACCCACTAGGCCAATAAGCCGGTTTAAATTCATTATAATTGAGAAAATTGAAAAAATTATCAAATCTGACATCAGTTCTAGAAAGCCATGATTATAGATGGTTATTTTCTTCCATACACGATGGCAACATCGCTAAAATAACGACAATAAACTCTTCCTGATAAAACTCCCCCTCGGAGAATGGTAACCAGATTTCAAAAAGTCCAATAGAAAACAAGTCATGACATCCCAATTACGCATTGGTCACACAAGACTTACGTACTCCTTTATACCCAAACGTGAGTAACAACCACAGTATATAGCTTGACAAACACCTTAAACTGTTTTACATTTTCGCGTAGAATGTGTCATTAGACAATGTTTATTCAACGCAAATAAATACGAAGGGCCGATTGGAAAATGTCAACAAGGATGTTATTTTATCTTTCTTAAGAGAAATAAAATTAGACCAAAAATTATAAACATGATCAATTCTACACAAAGTAATGATTAGGAAACAATCCGAGAGGATTTTGACATTTTGTTCAAATGAAATAAAAAACCCTTTAGAAACAACTCTACAAAATACAGGGTGCAATGAATTAATTGTTATTTTAAACCAAAAATTTAGAGAATTGCGTACATTGTACGTTTATTTTACATATTTTGTGTACATATTTCTTAAGAGTCTTTTTTTTTTTCTTTTTCGGCACACATATAAAGTATTCCTATTTATTACAAATAATTTTCATACAGTTGTATGGCTTAAAGTATTCCTATCTAATACTAATAATTATATGGTCTCAAGTACTCCTATCTAATACTAATAATTATATGGTTTCAAGTAGTTATTTATAGTTAATAATTGTCATTTGCTTGCACACAGTTATAGAGTTTCAAGTAAACAGTAATAATAATAATTACTATCATTTACTCCTTGAGAAATTATTGATATCATTATTATTATTCATATTTCGAGTTTTTCGCACCAGTGTTAGCCAATGGTTTCTCACTGGAGTTTGAGTGACAAGTCTCTTCAAATTTCCATTATTATTATTATTATTATAACCTGCCAAATAGTGGACTTTGCCGTCCCAGGGGATCAGAAAGTAAAATTGAAGAAAGTGAAAAGAGAGATAAGTACTTATACCTTGCTAGAGAACTAAAAAAAACTATGGAACATGAAAGCGACGGTGATACCAGTTGAAATTGGAGCACTCGGAACAATCCCCAAAAGATTGGTAAAGGGACTGGAAGACTTGGAAATAAGAAGACAAATGGAGACCATTCAGACTACAGCATTATTAAGATCAGCCAGAATACTGAGAAAAGTCCTGGAGACTTGAGGAGGATTGCTTTTACTCAAATTCGAGTGGGGTGCCTCGGGTTAGCAAGCTTGACTTGCAAACCTTTTATGACTGCCCCATTTATACGGCTTTTTATCACTTCTAAACACAAAGCTTTGTAAATCATAACTCAAACTCCAGAGTAAAATCACCAACTAACGCTGATATAAAAAAAAACTCTCAAAGGAATAAAATAATAATGTTTGTTAACGTTTATATAGATTCAAGTAACAATTCTTAATACAAATAACATACAGTTATATGGCATAAAGTATTCCTACCGAATGCAAATCACTTTGAAAAAAGTTTATTTGATACATAGATTGGAGCCTAACAAGTATTACCACTTCGAGTCAGAGTGGACCTGGGATTAATGGCTTGGGGGGTGACTTATATCTCTGCAGGGAATACAGTCAGCGTATTCTACCAGCCTCTGACAGAGTATATATATATACATATATAACTACGTTATTCACTCAATATATATATATATATATATATAATGAGTAAATGCCGTTATAATATGTCTAAGTAATGTTCTTTTAAATAAAACATTACTCCTCAAAAGATCAAAACGAAGGAAGTACAACAAAGTATGATGATAAAAAAATGGTTTGAAGGTTTTCCATGTTATGTTTGGCCCAGGTTACACATTCCATATGTTGTTTCTCCTTTCCTCTTTGAGGGTAATTACCCCGGCCTCACTCCACAGTTCCTACACCAACTCCTGGCACGTCACCTGATCGCAGAATGTGTGAAGATTTCTCAATGGGGTCTGAAATTCTCGTAAAGCTAAGAATGCGGTTAGAGCCAAAGGTTAAGCGCATCTAATACGGTTTTCTCTTTCAAAAACCGAAGAACGCTTTGACTTTCCACTTTCAGAATTCGCTCCTCTTCTTTCCGATGTTAACCGAAAGAAAAAGGCCGTATCAAAAGAAAGCCAAGGGCAGATAACTCATGCTGTTCCTGTTAAAATGCAAACCTAAACTAAATTTATAAAGAATAGAAACATCAAATCTGCTTCTGTTACAAAAACAAGCATACACTAAAATCATCAGCCAGTTGTTGTTGGTTGGTTGGTTTTTTAGCGAGTAGTGAAATGTGTATTATTGTTTAGCGAGGGGGAAAGTTTGTTTGTGTTTAGCGAGGAAGATGGTGTAACGTATGTGTGTTTACGTTGAGTTGTTTCCTCGCTAAGTGTATAAGGTCTTTCGCTAATTGTTGTTAGTTATATAAAGGAAGGATGATGAAGAAGTAAGATGGCGATGGTCGAAAGGTTTTAATGAATAGGTTATTAGCAGTAATGGAATATTGGATTTGCTTTTGGGGCTGCAAGACTCGTGAAAGGTTGTGAGTATTGAGACGAAATTGAGTTATGAGAAGTTGAGAAGGTTGAGATGGCAGCGCGTGTCGTCGGACGTGTGAGGGATTGAACTTTAGAGTCACCGTGTAGTTTTGTGTGTCTGGTAACTTGGAGAGAAGGCGTGCGTCGGTCTCCATTAAAGTGACCCAGAGGTGAATTGAGAGCTAGTTGTCGTTTGCGGAATAAAGGCGTCGCGTTGAGATAGCCAATTTTGGGGTGAAATAAAGTTGTGCCTGCATGAGGCTTGTTGAATGTATCTAATTTATATTCAACTGGGATTCCTTGCAAGGAATCCATAAATTAGATAAGTTCCCTCGTGTGTCCATGCTGCTGCTAGAAGAGCCCCCAATGAGACGTCTGCACTGGGCGGCGTTCTCAAGCCAAAGAGAGTGTGTTTGGCAGCTTACCCGATTTGCTAGCCGGAAATTAAGGTTCAGGCTGAATAGGATAAGTCATCCTGATTGGGTGAAATTAAGTGTCGAATTAAATTGTGCGCCAAACCAAAATACGAAATTTTTCCTTTCTCTACAGGTTTTAAGGCATGGCAGCTTTTGCTGAGTTATTCAGTGCCGAAGTCAAGGTTGTTTCTTTTCTTTGTTCAAGCAATGATATAGTTTCAAGTATGTATTTACCCAACCCCTCCGCCTCGGGCAATTGCCCAGTCGACTGAAGCTACAGAATACAGCGACTGCATCTCATCAGAGGGGTAAGACTTCCCCACTGAGATTCCTGGATATGACACTAAACAATCTGAGAGCGAGGCTTCAATAATGCAGGAGCTTTAAGGAATACGGAGTACCCCTTCATTACGATCACTCCCAAGTCCACTCTGACCGAGAGTGGTAGCTCCTGATAAGGTCCTATCTGTAATATAGTCATAAAAAGATATTTCCCTTGATTGGAACTCTTCCCTGACGTCAATCCAGTGAAAGAAATTAAGGTTCTGTCTCTTTCTTCTCGATACTTCAGTAGATATAAACGTGTTATGTACAGCTTTGTAAATAAACTTGAATGTGCACGGAATATCACTCTTGTTCTTAATGCATACCTCGTCGTAATATAATACATGGTGACAGAAGTAAAGGACAAACATGGACATGTTATAACCGCCAAAGCAAATAATCTGGACTGCCAATGTAAAAGAAAACTTTTGGGTATGGTTATAGAAAAATGAATTGTATTTCGTGGCGTCAGGGAAAAAAAACGTTAAAGCCAGACAATGTAAAATGTGCACGTAGCCGGAGACAAATCTATAGAAGTGTACAATGCACAAACATTCACTGAAGCAGAAGAAGGTATATATAATGTGTGAGAATACAAATATGCAAGATATTAGGAACGAAATATGCAAGTGTGAGAAATGTAGTCAGTTCAAAAAATATGTTAGGTTTTAGGTCTTGAATTATAACAGGCAACAGACAAAAAGTTAACAAAATTATCCGAATGTTAGTCGCTATAAAGTACAATTCTACCCAAACCAAGTAAACTTTATCTCTGTTCTGCCCAAGAAATTATCTAGCTGTAACTGTCAAGCCAGACAAAGGGAGAGTGAAAATTATAAAAATATAGGAGATAAAAAAAAAAGGAGGAAGGGAAGCTAACTTTTGTTACTTGAAAGAAAAGTGTGTCTATATTTCTTAAAAATAAAAAACAACTAGTTCTCACAAAGTATTTTATTTCAAGCTAAATAAACTTTACAAAATCCAGCATATTTTTACCTATGCTTGTCGAAAACATTGAATAAGTTAACAAAAAATGACATACATTCAAGTAACGGCAATATTATAACCAAAAAAAGAAGGGTATAAAGAAATATAACGACTGTCTCGAAGTCATGCCGTCAACCACCTACAGTCAGTTTAACTTTTGTCAATGATAAAATACCTTTCATTGGTTTTTTTTATGCCAAAGTTCATTTAGAAGCCAAGTTTTAGAGCTTATTCTTCTTCTCGGTATCTCCTTCTTGTGTAGAATCAACCTGGACAACCGTGTTCTTCTAGTTTCCTGAGTAGACTTGTTGAAAACGAAGTTTACTATTTCTTTAAGTGAACTTCAAGTAGACCACCACTTCCCCCTTTTAGATGAATATCTTTCTGTTTCAACTCGGATTTTCTCCAGTGGAGGTTTTTACCACATTTTCTGACCAAAGCTAACAGCTTCATTTATCTGCAAAAGTCCAATAATACCACTTCTAGACCTTATACTCAACTTTCTTTTGTAGAGGATAGCATACCAAAACCACAAATAGCCTGAAGTAGGCTTATTGTTTCAACAAGTAACAATAAAAACCTTGTAAGGGAAAGTGGCTTAGCCTATACTGACTAAATAGGCCTATTTGCTCAATCTACCTAGCTTTAAAAAAATGCCCAAAGTCGAAGGCGAACAAACCAGAGCTTGCAAAGCGAAAGGAGCGAGCCTTACACGGCTTCTGCACATGCTGAAAAAAATAGAGAACCTTTGTGGACCACACTTGAATAATAGTAGGGGCGAGGGCTAACCACACAACTTCAAAACAGCCAATCAGATTCGAGCTGACATTAACTGCCGAATTTACAATTTTCAGCAAATGCTTTAGTCTCTAATTTTAAAGAATTTGTTGACAGCAAAAACGACTTGGCTCACGAACGTTACGTCTTCAACAATTGAGACCTTTAACAAACATCACCCCACAGACTGGAAAATGTGGCTTTGAGCACCTAAAGGACAGCATGATATGTGACCATATATCTGGCATACGGAGTGAACGTACGAAGGCGAAGTTAAGAGACCTAACTGACCCGGACTTGATCACAGTAATAAGAATTTGTAAAAGTGACAAAATTTCCAAAAACACGCACACAAAACAGAGAAGTCCTAGCCGGACACCAAGTAAGGCATAAATCAAACCCGCATAAAAAGAATGTGTACAACCGAGAACTTGTCAGAAAGGAGACAATTTTTTAAATGTACCGAGAAAAAAGTCCAGTATATAAATAAGCCACAAGCGACGCAAAAACGATGAAAGCGACCACTACAATCCACTTTTTGTCGAAGCCAGTGTGTACTGCTATTATGCCTAAGGATTCACAGTGGATGATAAACCTGCCATTAGAAGAGTTAAAAGTTCCGTTGAAACTTGATACCGGTAGTGATGTGAGCATACGGCCGATATCGTATAACAAAAAGTTGAAAAGAAAGCCGGAGATAAAGCCGACAAAAATACGACTGACTTCTTACACTGGTGATACAATACCAATTACAGGAAAGATATATATTACCATCAACAGAAAAGGTATGTTACACAAACTGTGCTTTATTATTACTCCAAGAAAAGTTCAGCCAATATTTGTCGCTGCCTCCCACCAGACACGACTTGACACAAGGTCAAAAGCCCGAAGGCCGATTAAAGTGGGGATAAAGGGGAGGGGAGGTCGGGAACGAGCCGAGACTCGAACCCTGCTTGTCTGTGCTGCTCATCGGCTCACTTAGTGCAATGTGAGCCTGATGAGGCAAGCAGTTTCACGAACCCAAATGTGGGTCCGGGCACGTATGCCAGTTTGCGGCTTAAACTAGACGCATGGTCTAGTGCCGTACAAGGGGGACAAAGGAGACAAAAATGCAGCTCGCCAACCCGAAGGTAGCCTAGTCGAAACTAGGTGCCTAATTAAAGGCCCCAAGTCTGCCATTGTTCCTTTTGCAGAGCCACACTCCGGACCGAAGTCCAGAACAGGCTCCGGGGCTTCGCAAAAAGCTAAAAGCCGAGTGCGCGCCCGAGAAAAGTTCAGCCCATACTAGTGAAAAACGCTTACGAAAACTTGAACATAATTAAGCGCGTAAACCTTATCCAAAATCCGGAAAAAACAATGTTCAATCCGCCTATAAAAAGTTATTTACAGGAATATGATGTTTACCAGGACGTGTGATCATAAAACTGAAACATGAAGCAGTACCTGTTATCGAGGCATGTAGAAAAATCCCGTTCGATATGTTTAACGATGTGAAAGCAGAACTTGACAGAATGAAAGAGATGGGAGTGATAAAAAAGAATAACTCAGCTCACAGTATGTATGAGCGTGATACATATTGTGTATAAACCAGACGGAAAATGAGGCATCTGCTTGGGCCCACGAAACCTTAATAAAGCAATCCTCTATGAACATTCTAAATTACCCACACGCGAGGAAGTAATGACGAGAATGACCGGAGCGAAAATATTCTCCAAGTTCAACTGCTCAAAAGGATTCAAGCAACTAGAATTGGAAGAAAAAAGTTCCAGGTTAAGCAGCTTTATAACACCAGAAGAAAGATCTAGATACCAGAGATTGTCATTTGGGATATCGTCAGCACCTGAAATATATCACAGAACAATAGGTAATATGTTGGAAGGTATGAAAAACGTGAAAATCTCCGTGGACCACATTGTGATTTGGGGACCTGACATAAAATCACATTTACAAACGGTGAAGAAAGTGCCCGATATTTGTAAACGCAATAAAGTAACTCTTAACGGAGAAAAATGTCAAATAGCAGTAACGGAATGAACATTCCCGGCCAACTAACTCACAGCCAATGGCTTGAAACCAGAGCCTGCCAAAGTGAAGCCCATTATAGAATTTACAACAAACGGACGTTGCAAGATGTTTAGGCATGGTCAAATACCTTGCCAGATATACAGAGAATCTTTCTTAACGAACATTTCACATGAGGAGTCTACTAAGCTAGCGTAGTCTTCACATGGAGACCAGAACATAAGAAAGAATTCCACGAACTGAAAAAGCTGCTATGGTCACAACCTTTGATACAATTCTACAATCTGCAAGTACCGAAAAAAAATTTCATGTGACGCGAGCAAAAAAGGATTGGGTGCTATACTAGAGAAGCAACATGAAAAACGATAGCTACCTGTCGCATATTCATCCAGACCGATAAGAGTCACAAAGCAGGTATGCCTCGATAGAAAGAGAAGCCCGGGAGATACAGTTTGCTTGTGACCGCTTCAATCAGCACATATATGGAAGACCAGTGCAACTGGAAATGGACCACAAACCACTAGTAGCTATATCTATATTAGCACAAATACGATCTGCATGTCAGCTATATTCCAGGAAAGTCTATGCATGCAGCAGATGCATAATCGCGTGCAGCAATGGAAGATGAATTAAAGAACACGGACCAAACTGAGTTCGATGTTGAAGCTCGGCTAGTAGCTGTGATCAAATATATGTTAATTACGGACAAAAAAAATTAACGAAATAAAACAAATGACAGTATCCGATCCGACTATGCAGATACTAAAAAATTACATCACTCATGGCAGGCCAGAAACAATTAAAAGCTGCAAAGCAGAAATAAAATCCTGCTTAAACCACAGAACAGAGTTGGTACTGTTCCAAGACATTATACGGAAAGGAGAACGCGTCGTAATCCCAGCACAATTAAGAATTAATATCCAGGGAAAGATACATGCAAGCCATCAAGGTCAAGATAAATGCAAACGCCGAGCCAGAGTATCCGCTTTTTTTCTTTTTTTTTCTTTTTTTTTTTTCCTTTCTTTTGGCTCGGTATAAACTAAGACATGGAACGAATTGTACAAGAATGTAATTTGTGCATGACCTACAGAGATGCACAACCGAAGCAATCTCTTAATAGCCACCAATTACCAACGCGACCAAGGCAAAAAGTATCTGTAGATCTGTGTAGCCACAGTAACAAAGATTATCAAATAATAGTGGATAGCTACTCAAATTACCTCGATCTATACCTGATACCAAATCAAACAAGTGAACCAGTAATTACAACGATGCAACATAGCTTCAGCCTGTTTGGTGTAGCTGATGAAGAATTTTACAGACAATGGTCCATCCTTTGCATCAGCAGAATATATACAATTCGTAGCAGCGTGGGGTTTTAAAAGAACAACCACGTCTCTGCTATATCCACAATCAAATGGACTGGAGGGAAAAAAACTATTAAAAAAACTTTAAAAAAACATAATAAGGAAATGCAAAAACCCGTTGTTTGGATTACTAATCCATCGAACTACCCTAGGTGAACGTGGGTTACCACCGGCAGAAATGTTGATGAGGAGAAAATTAAGAAATATCCTCCCGGAACTAACAAAAATAGTTACACGTGCAAGCCTCAAAGAAAGGGGCAGGCAGAAGATAAAACAAAAATTCTATTTCGATTGATGATGCACAAGGGAACTTGAATTATTCAGACTAGGAGACCCAGTTCCAATACAAGACCCTATAAAGAAAAAAAATGGAGTGAGACCAGCATCGTAAACACTGAAGTAGCACCACGGTGTAGACAAGATCATAGGGATCTGCTGAAAATAAGAGAAATGGATGTGGCAGAAGAAAGTTCATGAACTCCCACTACCGCCACAAAACAGTGAGAAAGAGCAAAGCTCACTGTCAGATAGTGAACCCGAACAATGACCAATTTTTCCCACGGAGAACCAAAGGAACTGAGAAATGCAACAAGGTTCAACAGAGCAAGACAATGCAGGACAACTGCGACGATCTGCTCGGACAGTCAAACCCCCCCAAAAAATGGACCAATAAACAGAAAAGAACAAGATACCCTTCCATTGAGGTTCAGGGATACCATTTACGTCATTTGAATTAAAGTCTTTTGTAAGCCTTTGGCTGGATTGAAAAAGCACCTGACAATGCTCAAACACCTTCCCCAAAAATCGAATCAAGTAACACCTACAATGATTACTTTGTCTGTCATCTCTTCTTCAAGATTTGCAAGACAGCAGATGATTTGAAAAGTCATCTGAGAGGATACAGTTGAAGAATGAACCTCAAACCAGATGATGCTATTGGATTAAATGACTGCAATTATATGTGAATGTGAAGCTATATATATATATATATATATATATATATATTTAAAAAACAACAATCGGTCACGTTAGGATAATAATTTTTTTAGAGCATTGATTTATATCAATGCTTTTAACAGGATGAAAATAAATTTATTTGCTCTGTGGATTTTATTTACATTGAGCTCTTTACCAGGAATATTTAAATTTAATATTCTATTTTTCAATATTTTGTCCTGATTGGAATTATTCCCTATTCTGGATTTACTGGATTGAATAATATTATACGCTTCCCCATGGGGGTTGAGCACTCTGGCGAAGGAATTTACGGCTGCCACTCGCATAATGCAAAGCGCTTCGAACGACTTGAGCACTCTGGTATCTGGTAAGGTATAAATGTAAACAAACGAAAGCTACTAATGAACAATAACTATAATTCCCTAGCCGACGTGGTTCGCTTGCTGGTTGAGCGGTTTGATACTAAGTCTAACGTAAAGTTGGGAGGGTTTCGATCCCAGCTTCAAGCGTCCTACGTGTCTAGCCACACTGAAGAGTTGTGATACAACGAAAGTCTGTCTGTGGATGACTATATATATATAAAGTTTTTTTTTTCTTTTTTATTAAAACCGTTCTATATCAGTGTTCTAAGCACAAGAATGCAGACCAAAATAAAATAAAAAATTGAGTACAAACTCTCAACTCTGAGTTTCACGTACCTGATGTTCACGTGACCTTACATCGTCACTTTAAACCTCTGACGAACCCAGATGATCGTAATTTTCATTGTGTTTGTATATCTGCAACCGTAAACCAGCAAAAACAGTGCATTGTAGCGTGTTTTTTGTATGTTTTTGTTTGTTTTTTTATTAAGCAATACACTAAAAATACTCTAAGAGAATAAACTTAATTCCACTCAAAACATTCTTAATCTGTTTTTCTTCATTTATTTAACCCAGCAAAAATAGTTTTGTGTAAGTTTTGCTGTTCTTTTACTGCTTACAGTAACACTAAATAAGTGTATAAAACCTTCATTTGACTGTAAATGTTTAAGAGAATTATGGAATAGAAAATAATTAACATCATAAATTCCTTTCCTACCAGTTTGCTGAAGAAGGAAAACGATATTTTGTATCTTAGAGTGTTCCTTTTGGAGATGAAATCTGTACTTCTTACCCTAGAACTAGTCCCTTAGTGTTCGTCTGAAATGAGCGTCCAAACTACTCGGCGGGACACGTGTTTGATTTGTCCAATCTTAACTCTCTATATAGAAGCAGATGAATTTTAATGACACAACTGCATATCATAGCAACGTTGTGTTTTATTTTTTATTAGAGCAATACATGTAAATTATTTTAATTTAGAGAATAAAGCAATTTCCTGTCTAGTTTGCAACTGGATGACAATTTAATAGATTCTGCGTTCGTACTGAGCATCATTTTTTAATCATCTAAATTTTCAATATAACGGAGAAACTTTTGAGTTAAATGTTTTTGGGGAAACACAAAATGATATCTGTACAGTTGCCTACATACTCAGTTTCATATGACTTTTTCTTGTTAGTTCAATTAAAATATCATCTCAACAGTTGGATTTGAGGATTTGGAGGGCATTTAAAAATACGATAACTCAGCTTCGGTCTGTCTTAAAAGAAAAGTTTCAGGGGTTATTCGATCAATGAAAAATTCAATGGAATAAGTGTGTTGAATGACAAAGGATTTTTTGAGACAATGTTTTATTCATGGTTCATTTGTGTTTTGGCAAATACAGCATATACATGTAGGTACTCGTGGTGTAGTGTGTATCGTCATAGAAAGTGGACTCGGCTACCCTAGTTCAAATCCTGAATGAGGTTGTTTGTATTTCACATAACACTAACGCCGTTGGTATAAATCCAACTATTCTCCCGTCAGCTACAGATAAATAGTAGGGCAGACTAGACTCTTTAACCTTGATTAAGCAACCGATCAAGGAAAAAGAAGACTTTGAATTCAAGCTAGTTGTACACCTGGAGAGGGAGTGGCTTCGACGGACTATTCCTAACCGAGACACGCAGCATAAGTTGTGACTCCCCACGATCAAACCTGGTAATGGGACCAGTGAGTCTGTCAGTCAGTCAGAAATACAGCTTTAGTTTTGATAGTTTTTGATCACACGTAATATATAAAATGTGTGTGTGTGTGTGTGTGTGTGTTATTGACCTACACATTCCTAATGGAAATAGGGATATTTTGGTGAAATTTAATCGTAACAGCATCCTGCCATTATTGATTTTACTTATCTGTCTGAAATGCAGTTCTCACAAATGAGTTAGAGATTTAATCAGACGACAATTCAATAGATAAATAGGATTTTTCACGGTTATTGAATTGGATGTCGCTAACACGGACATTAATCGATTGGAAATATTACCATCGGCTAGAAACACCATCAACTTTCTTACCCTCTACCAAATCTGGCACAAGATAACAAATTCCCCCAGTCAGTATGTAACACTATGATATACACAGAGTTCTTTTAATTCTTTCAGATACCACCCGATGAGCAGGTTGAATAAATTAACTTTATTCTCTGCAAAGGAAAATGAACCACCAAAAATAAGGTTGTGTTGGATGTAACATAGGCGAGGTTCCTTTTCTGGAGCTTTTAGGAGTAACTCATCATTGCCATTACTCCCAAGTCCACTCTAACCCAGAGTATTTGTATTAGTGTCCCATTTACAGGTCAAATAGATGAGTTTAAGATAATGTTTAAAATGATTTTGAACCACAATGGCTCTTAAAACATAAATATAATAAGTTGAAAGTATTTACCTGTTTAAAATGTTAAAATAAGTTTCAAAAAAGACTAAATGCATATTTCAATTTATATAAGAGTCTATTTGTTTAAATCGCAATTTTATATTTATGTGCAGAATTTTTTGTTTTGTTTTATTTATTTATTTATTTATTTTTGGAGGTTTCGGAAAAAAAGAAAAAAAGAAAAAGGGGAAAAGGAAAATAAACTACATAGCGGATTGAACAAAGAGCCGAATAACGTCGTCATCGCGGCCGGAAAGCAAAAGCAAAATGGCCTCCCGATTTTAAAGGAAAGATTTAGAAGTCATCAGAAGAGCTTAGCTCTGATTGGCTGCTGCAAAATTAAAAGTGATACCCATGGATAGAGCCATTTCTGTGGTCATTTGTCTTGTGTAGAAGGAAGATGCGCAGGTTAGCAGCCGGGATGGGAGTTGGAGTAAGATCAATGCCAACTGGGTCATTTGGACGAGGGGGTCTGATGTTGCAAGCCCCCCCCCCCGTGAACCCAAAGGAAACATTACTGATGACCCATCCCGATGCATCAATGAAGATGTATGATATAAGTAAGTAAAGTTAGCGACCATAGTCGAGGGTGACCCGAAGGCTCCCTTTTCGATAGCTACTACACCAAGGTGTAGGGGAGGGCGCTACTCCATTCCCAGGATTGCTCCACTTTACCCTTGAAACGTACCTTATAATGCTGAGTGTTAAGCAAGGTGGTATCAAGGTGGTATGACTCGACCTGGGATTGAACCCAGGTCTCCCGGGCCATTGGCGAACACTCTAACCGCTGGGCCAATAAATATTAAGGTTTATGAATTATTAGATAAGAATAATTAATTGAAGATATATAATTATTAGGCAATCATTATTAATTAGGAAGGTGCTAAAAACTTTTTTTTTTTTTTTTTACTTCTCTTACTTTTGAACAAGGAAACTAGCAAATAAAAGTGTCATTTAGGAATCTCTCTTTTAGAATGAAGAATTCCAGGCAAAATTCTCATGAAATTTTAGATACTCTGATTTAGTCAGAAACATAAAGTGCTCAACTTGAGATAATGCTTTAAATGATTTTGGAATGGCTTTAATGGACTGGCTCTTAAAACTAAGTAGGAAGTGTTTACCTGTTTAAAAGGATTGTGAACTGCATTTAATTACATGCAAATAATTAGTATTAGATAAGAATACTAAAAACCATATAATTGTGTGCAAATTATTTGTATTAGATAGGAATACTTGAAACCATATCATCATGTACAAATTGTATTAAATAAGAGTAATTATTCAAAGCCATATGAAGGCTTGTAAATTATTTGTATTACTACATTTGGTTGATCCATATTTTCCTTTGCATGGCTTTAAAAAAAATGATACCATTAATTTAAATAATTTAATCAAGTTTTAGGTATATTTCATTAACTCAAAATGTTCAGCAATTAAATAAAGATGTTTTGTGTCTTATCTATTATTAGTTTATTTACTGCTAAATAAAAAAGCAAGGTGAACATATATTCTAAGTGTGCTAATTTCATAATTTTTGCAAGGGGTACTATGAAAATGCAATGGAAATGATTTTACTATAAAAATGCATTGGAAATAAAAAAGAAAAAAAAAACAAGGTGAATCTCCTCTAAGTGAGCTAATTCCATTATTTTTGTCAGGGTTAATAGAAAAATGCATTAGAAATTATTTTTATTATAAAAATGCATTGGAAATTGTTTTATTATAAAAATGCATTGGAAATGATTTTACTATAAAAATGCATTGGAAACAAAAAGCAAAAACAAGGTGAATCTCCTCTACGTGTGTTAATTCCATAATTTTTGTTTGACATAGTATATAAGAACAGTTAATAAAAGATATATAATTAATTGCAAAACATTAAATAGGAAGTTACTTGAAACAGTGTTGAAAATATATGCAAATTATTTGTACTAAGAATAGTTATTTGAAACTATCATTGTTTACAATTAATTATTTTGAAGTAGAAATAGTTACATGAAACCATTTCATTACTTGAAAAAAAAGACAGACTTTAATAATGAATAACAATGATTCATCTAATAAAAATTCAAGACAATGTTGCTACTTGTTTTTAGTGACCATAGTATTATGGTCAAAGTAGTTGCAATAAAAAACAATTGAAATTAAAATGAAAGAAATGCTAGTCAAAAATAAAAATGGTTGAGAATGCTTCATCTCAAAAAAATTCAAGATTATATTACTTGTTGTTTACTGGTGGTCATAGACTAATTGGTCTGAGTAGCTGTGATAAAAAGTAATTGAAATTAAGATGAAAGAAATACTTGTCAAAAATTAATTAGAAAAAATAATTGTCACTGCTTCATGAAATTTAAGATAATATCTGTTCTAATATAATAGAGTTTGTGATCATTAAAGACAGCAGCAAAACAAGCGTTCAATTGAAATAAAAACTAAAAGTAAGCTTCTTTTAAAATACTGTTATGTTCATGTAATCATTGGAGCAGTGTCAGTTGTATAATGACAGTCTTCTTCTGATCTACACATATTGCTTTTGCAGACACCAGTAATATATACTAAAAAATGTTTTGCAATAACAAACACAGAACCTATCAACTGAGGAAAAATGGAAAGAAATCTAAAAATCTTACATTTGATCTAGGATTATCAAAATGGTAAAATAAATATTAGAGGATGAATCAAAGTCTACAAGGTAACATAGAATGACATTAGGTCAGCTCAGGAATAATTTTTTGCTGCTGGTACCCTGTAACCTAATATAAACTGTTGCATGTTACTTGGAGAGGAGATGGGCACAGCCAAGTAATCTCAATTTTTCTCAGATATTTTATAAAGGGAAATACTCAGCATAACACGAGCAACTGAATAGGTTATAAAGAAACATTATCATTCCCTTTTACTGTAGCGGGAGAAAAAAACAGACATTAATTTGGATTGATTTCTTTGTTTAATGGCATATCAACCTTTGTGGGTTATTGAATGCAAAAGTTATTTCTGTAGAAGAACAAAGTGGTACTATTTAATGCATAGCTAGGGGAAAATGAGGTGTTCATGCCTTTCCAAAGGTTATTAGTCCAAAAGTGAATGTAATAGTGTGACTGGAGTTTCAACTGGCTTACATCACTGTCCAGTATGTTAGCCACTGTGCCATAAGAACTCATCCACAAACAGGTATATATATATATATATATATATATATATAAATATACATATATATATATATGTGTGTGTGTGTGTGTGTGTGTGTGTGTGTGTGTGTGTGTGTGTAGTTAGGCAGTAGTCATTCATTTTAGCATGTTTCATTAAATAATAAAGACAAATTTGCCTGTATAATTTATCTAAGATCCTTTCAAGTTTCCAGATAAGTGTCTTAGTTTCAGGTTGAAATAGGTAGATGAATTTCCTAAAGTTGTCCCGGGCACTTTCAGACCCTTCATAGGCCATCACAGGGGTTGCAACTAAGACACTTATCAGGAAACTTAAAAGGATCTTAATCATATATATGTAAATTTACTACTAAACCCATTTTTAAATTGGTAAAATACAATACATAGATGCACAAAAATGACAAGTAATGTCACAATATTTGAACTATAAAATAAAAAAGAACTGAGTAAAAATTCATATCTCTGAGTTTCACATAACTGATATGCTGAAGTCCATTGAATTCAACTGAATCTGCTCTCAATACAATATTTAAGTCATGTAACTATAAGAATTTATAGTGTGTTGTTTTCATTGTGTCTACCACGAACATTTTCATATAATGCATTATGCTATTTTCATGATGATCTACCAAAGAATAATTCAGTAAGGGAAAAAACGCCAAGTCAATTTAGACTAAAATAACATATTTTATATGCATGTAAGTAAGTAAAGTTGGTGACCTTAGTTGAGGCTCACTTGAAGGCTCCCTTTCCAATTGATACTACATCCAGGTGTAGGTGAGGGTGCTACTTCATTCCTTGGATTGCTCCACTTTACCCTTGGTCTTTACCTTATAATGCTGAGTGTTAAGCAAGGTAGCATCAAGTACTATTTTTTGAGTCTTTGGTATGACAGGGATTTAACCCTGGTCTCCCGGACCATTGGTGAACACTCTTCTCATTAGACCAAAATTGTAAAACAGGACAAATGTCCTAAACCATAAAATGTTACAAGCGCTGTCCCAAAGAACAAAAAGTGCTGAATAGCAGCAGTTAAACAGTTATAGTCTCCTGTTGTAGGGAAAATTCTCAGAAGAGAATTTGCATGCACAGGCTTCTCAGAGAGCAGGGATGAAAGAAAGGGGTTCCTCTCCAACCAATGTCTGCAGCCAAAAAGAAGTAGAACTAAACTCTGAAAATGTCATATGACCAATGGTCATGTGATTGTCAGAAGCTCTGCACATAAAAAGGGAAACAACTATGTTTCGTTCTCCAACATGACTATTATGTATAGCCCAGTCAGCTAGGGTTGTAAAATAAACTAACTGCATCTCTGTAAAAGGATAAGACCCCCCATGCACATACACACACACGAGTGTCCTGGATATGATTCTAAACGATCTGATGGTGAGGATCCAGTCCAGGAGCTTTGGGAATGTGGAGTACTCCTTTATTTCCATTATTCCCGGGTCCACTCTGACTTGGAGTGGTAGTACCTGTCAGGGTCCATCTATCGGTCCAGTAAAACTATTTAATCATTTACTATACTTGAAACCATTTAACTGTGTGCAAACAAATGATTAATATTGAATAGAATTATTTGTATTGGATAATAATACTCAAAGCCATCTTACTGTGTGCAAACAAATGAGCTCTGGTTCATTTAAAAATAATGTTACTGATAAAATATTTGCTTACAAATTATATAGAATATACATATGTATAAACAAAATCTGGCATTGAATAACCCACAAGGGCTGATAAGCCATAAAACACAATCAAAACAATATTCAATCTTTTACCAGGGATTATGAAAATTGAATAGAATTTTGAGTGTTAAATTGCAACACTTGAAACCATTTAACCGTGAACAAACAAATGAGCTCTACCTTATTTAAAATCAAAGTCACCAACAAAATATTCACTTAAAAATCATATATAATTTATATCCATAGAGAAAAAGCTAGACAGGAACTACACAAGAATCCTACACCTCACAAAGTAACAGCTGTATAGTCACTTGCCTCCCATCTCTAGAACCATCCAATTAAGTTGAACAAGACATGTGGGACACTGCTGAAGAAGCAAAGACAAATTCATAAGGGACATTCTCCTGTTGAACCCTACACATGGACACAGCAGTGTTGGTCGACCAGCAAGAACTTACGTAAAACAGTTCTGCAAAGACACAGGATGCAGTATAGAGGATCTGCTGGAAGTGTTGGAAGATAGGACGAGTGGAGAGGATCAGGGAAATCTTTGATAGCACCCCAACTTGATGATAATGATAAACAGGATTTGGCATTAAATAACTATCAAGTGTTGATATGCCATTTAACTAAATAACCTAACTTATTAGAGGGTTAACTTATTCATTCCTGTGATACCAAATTAGGATTCTTAGTTTTACATCCCTAATCTTATCAGAAATCCATTAGATTCAATTGAATTTATATCTATACTCAATGCAATACTCACACAACTGTTACAGGATTCATTTTGAAGACATGTGGCACAATCTGACACCAAATTACAAATATCTACCTTCTCATTGGCCTAATGGGTAGACTGTTCGCCAATGGTCCGAGAGACCTGGGTTCAAACCCAGGTCGTGTCATACCAAAGACTTAAAAAATGGTACTTGATACCTCCTTGCTTAACACTCAGCAATATAAGGTACGTATCAAGGGTAAAGTGGAACAATCCAGGGAAAGGAGTAGTGCCCTCCCTTATACCTCTGTGTAGTAGCTATTGAACAGAGAGCCATAGGGTTGCCCTCGACTACGGTCGCCAACTTTACTTACTTATTTAGCAGATTACTAGAATCTGGAAAACATAATTTTTTTTTCTCCAAATTGATATATATATATATATATATATATATATAATAGAAATATGTGAAAAGTTGTATAAATCAAAAACTTGCCTCCAATTCAGACGTATGATATTTTGTTCTTTTTAAAAAGTTCTAAGGAATAAAAAGAACAAAGTATCACGCATCTGAATCAGAGTTAAGTATTTGATTTATCCAACTTTGCACATATTTCTATCATAATGTCAGATTCCCCACACTCTATCATATTAACATACATATATATATAATATCAAAGATTAATACATATATATATATATATATATATATATATATAAAAGATTAATATCAGTAAACCAGAACTGAGTTTCCTATGACTGACCATCAATTAAAATTCATTGAACCACAAATCTCACCAAATGATCAGTTACATAAAATTCAATTAACAATCCAATTTTTTTTATCTTTAATATTTTTTAATATTTGCTCGACACTTTCAGCATATTGTACACTTTTCATGAATTAAGTCATTTTATTTCTAACTGAATTTTCTGTTATGTTAGGTTTTACTGAACACTGGGTGTTGTAATTCTAATTTACACACACACACATATATATATATATATATATCAAGAAGTCATATGCACAAAAATAATGGAAAGCTATATCCTGTACACATTTTATTAATAATCTATATCAACATAAAGTCAATAATGTTGTTAATCTTATTTACATTTTTCAAATTTTGGATGTATCATTCAAATTTTTTTGTTTTTATTTTACAATAAGCATTTTTGATTTTTGGTTCTTTTTTATACAAATTTTCTTTGGTGGAAAAGAACATTTTTACGGAAGTTTTTATGACAACTGAATTTATACAATTGGAAAGGTTTTTTAAAATTTTTAAACTGCTGTTCTTTAATGTTGAGGCTTTTGTAGCTACATACATACATACATACATACATACAAATTTAGATAGATAGATGTTAAAAGTTGGCGACATTAGTTCAGGGTAACCTGAAGGCTCCCTTTTCTATAGTTACTTCACTGAAGTGTAGGGGAGAGCACTACTCCTTTCCCTGGATTGCTCCATTTTACTCTTGATACAAACTTTAGAATACTGAGTGTTTAGCAAGATAGTATCAAGTACCATCTTTTAAGTTTTTGGTATGACTCGACCTGGGATCTAACCCTGGTCTCCCAGACCATTGGCAAACACTCTACTCATTAAGCCAATAAAAAATTTGATCTTTGTTATCCAAAACATTTTTTGGAACAAGTTTGTTTTTTTTTATTTAGTAAGTTTTCTTTTATTGTTGGACACAGAGTTCAGGTTGCATACAATACCATGCTGTCACCAAATGTTTAACCGAAAGGATTGAAGTAGCTCATGGCTGATGATGATGATCTGGCTAAGACAATGGTTTCAGCATGACTTAGCACCCCAGATCTCTCCATGAGACTTCTATGCGACACCTGTTCCAGATAGCTTCTCTCCACCACCACATCTCACTTTGAAATACAACAGTTGTACTGGAATTGTGACAAACAACTGCTTTATTTTAAAATTTAACTGGCAAGCATGCATATATCAAATTTCTATGACTAGATTTTATATTGTTGCAGTTAAAGATGTGAAATGTAGAGACAGTTAAAATATTAGCACTTCTATTATAAAAATCTTTGATATTTTCTATGGCTTAAATTATTTTCATACATTTTGGATGTTAAATGAATTCGCTTAGTGAATCTGCTTCATCATAAAGATTTAAAGAAGTAATTTATGCAGAAATCTCAAGGATTATCTCCCTTAGTGATATTCCTCTAAGTTAAATTATTTCCCTTGGTGATATTCTACTGAAAATAAAAATGAAAAATTACCCTTTTTTGGTGGGGTAAAGAAAACATGAGATGAAAAACCAGATTGGTTAAATTGAAGTTTCAAATGAATAGGTCTTTTTTTTTTTTTTACTTTTTACACTTGTTTAAACTTGTAAGAGAATTAGATTGGAGGTTTGGGTTAATAAGTAGGACTGGTGACTCATTTCAATGTTGACTGGTTACCAACTATTTGTAACAAATAAAATTATTGCATTTGATAGCATTGTGTTTGTATGTATTAATAACTACTAAGTTAGGGTATATATACAAATAGTTTGTGTCCTGTGTATTATACTAAAGTGCATGTGATGGTAAAGTTCCAGTTTTGGAGCGTGTGGAGTAACTCCTTCATTGCCATTACTCCCAGGTCCACTCTGACCCTAAAGAAGTTGTATTTGTTTGGGTCCTCAAATAGATCTGTTTGAGATTAGGCTTAAAATGATTTTGAATTACATTGGCTCTTAAAACATTGATAACGTAACTAAGTATGAAGTGTTTACCAGTTTAAAATCATTGAAATATTTTTATACATTGACTCATAAAACTTTGCAGTTTGATGGGAATAGTTCATTGATGATATATTATTTTATTATTATTAAACAGGAATTGGTATTTGAAATTATATTGCTTGCAATGTACAAGCATTAATCACTCACCAATATTATATACAGGTTGTAAGATTGTCATTAAAAGTAAAAAAGATAGAATTATATTTATTAATGATTAGGATACTTGAAACCATTTAACTGTATGAAAATTATTTTTATTAAGAATAATTACTTGAAGCTACAATTATCATCAACAAATTATTGTTGTAAGATAAGAATACTTAAAACCATATAATTGTCAATTATCAGTTACCCAGTCAGAAGAGCTTAGAATACACTGACTGCATTCTCTGCAGAGGTATCCTGGATTTGACATTAAATTGCATCTGTTAGTGAGGCTCAAGCTCTAAAGTACTAGAAAGTGTGGAGTTGCCCTTGATTACTAATATTCTTAGGTCCACTCTGACCTGGAGTGGTAGTACCTGTTAATGCCCCATCTATGAGTCAAATAGATCTGTTTAAAAATTACTAAATAATAATACTTGAAAATTTCATTCTGTGCTAATTAATTGTAGTAATAAGAGTTACTTAAATCTATAATTGGTAATAACATTTAGAGAATTTACTCAGAAACCCTCCGAAAGTTACACATGAACCAATCACGAGAATTATTAGTAAACAATTAGACATCAAACTAGGATAGTCTATGCAAGAAGAACTCAACTCAGTACGAAGAAAAAATCAAAAATAGAAAAGCAGCAGGGCTAGATGAAATACCCCATAAGTATGGAAGACCAGGGAATTCAAAGACATACTGCTCCGACACTGTAATGCCATATATAATCAAAACGCAATAGACAAATGGACAAAGGGATGCATCATCCCCTTCCCAAAGAAGGGTGACCTCAGCTTAGCCAAGAACTACCAAGGTATAACCCTTACATCCATAGCAGCCAAGATATATAATGCTCTACTACGCAACCACATAGAACCCAAAATTGAGAACATACGTAAGAAGAACCAAAATGGCTTTCGGAGAAATAGATCCACAACATAAAAAATTTTGACTATCCATCAAATTCTTGAAAATGCACATGCAAAAAACCTAAAGGCAACAATATTATTTGTAGACTTCACCCAGGCTTTTGACTCCATACACAGAGGAAAGATGGAGCAAATACTACTCGCCTACGCCCTACCCAAAGAAACCATCATAGCTATAATGATGCCGTATAGAAACACAAAAGTAAAAGTCCACTCACCAGATAGAGACACAGACTACTTCGACTTTGTAGCAGATTTACTGCAAGGAGACACATTAGCCCCAATACCTCTTTATCATCTGTCTAGACTACGTGCTTAGAACGTCTATTGATAAAATCAAAGACAATGGTTTCAAACTGACAAAGGAAAGAAGCAAACACAGACTACACTTGCTTCTGGCAAATACAGCCATCCAAGCCAAAACCTTGCTACATAGTCTGGAATGAGCATTACAAAGGATTATAATTATTTCCTAAAAAGATGATTGCTTGATATAATTAAAAACATTGCTTGCTAAAAAGAAGCAAAAAAAAAGACTGAGTTCAGCATTAAATAACCCAACAAGGACTGACACGCCATTAATCCAAATAACCAACACAAATAATCTATGCTGCTTAATTTACATATTAAATTGTCGAGGAACAATGATGTTATGTTATTTTATTTCCTTTTTAAAAAAAATATATAAACATTTTTTTTTTTAAAAGTGGGCAAAAGGCCTGAAAATAATGGTTGGTTAGATTTTATGTTATATCAACCATTGTAGGTTATTTAATGCTATATCGTGTTTGTATATATATATATATATATATATATATGAGCTGCAGGATCATGGAGTTTAAAATATGTATTTCAAAAGGATTAACAAAAAAATATGTAGACAAAAAATGTCTATCACGTTCAATCAAATATATATATATAATTTTTTTTAGATAAATATTTGTAAACAAATAATTTGTAGATAACATTTTAAACAAGCCAGAACTCATTTTTTTGGCACACACTTAAATGGTTTCAAGTATCAAACACAAATAATTCTTACTATTGTTTGCATGCAGTAAAATGGTTTTAAGTATTGCTATTTCATACAGTCTTATTCAAAATTACACATTTGTTTGCACACAGTTAAATGGTTAAATAGTTCTTTTTGACTCATAGATGGAAACCTAATTGGTATCATCACTCCTTGGAACAATGCATATCTTATTATAGAAAAGGATTTATTTTTATACTTTAGATTGTCTTCAGTTGTTTAGTTTCATACCCTGGGTACCCCTTTTTTAGGGGTGTCCAGTTGGCTGAGGCTGTAGAATACACTGACTGCATCTCTGCAGAGAGTTAAGATTTCCCCAACGAGTCTCCTTGATATGACACTAAACAATCTGATGGTGAGGTTCTAATAATGCTGGAACTTTGGAGAATGCAGAGTATCCCTTTATTGCCATCACTCCCAGGTCCACTATGGTAGGGCCCTATCTATGAATCAAATAGAACTGTTTGACTATTTAAACTATGAGCAAACAAATTACTTATGCTGAACTGAATTGCTTGAAATGGAGCTGTTTGAATCATTTAACTGTGTGTAAACAAATGACTGATGTTTAATTGAATTGTGTTAAATAGCAATACTTAAAGACATTTAACTGTGTGCAAACAAATCATCATCATCATGTCGTGCTATCAGCACGGATATTCCTGACCCTCTCTCGCCACCCTTCCCTATCGTCCATTGCTTCTGGCAGGGCTTCAGAGCTACATCCCATATCAGCACAGAGCTGCTGAATGTAGGTTCGAGCTGGTCGTCTTGCCTTTGCTCGTCAATGTGAAGGGGTCCACAGGAGTATGTCACTTATGAGCTGGTCCATACTTCTCCAGCAGTGTTCCACATGTCTGGTTCACCTAATTTTGATAGTTTTCGTGATGGGTGGTCAGTGGCTGCACACCTGCTGCTTTGTGGGGTGCTGCCTCCAGGACTTGTTCAATATTGCTCACAGCATTCTTGTGTATATACTGTCAAGCTTTTTCTCCATACGTTTAGTTAGCGTCCATATAGTGCATCCATAGCAGTATCGACACAAATGCTGCTTGGAAGAAACTGCGTTTCATTGTAACAGTCAGATCTGACTTCCATATGACCAATAGCCTATCGATTGCTGTCTATGCCTTTGCTAGTCACGTGTTGATGTCTGTCTCAGTTGATGAGACAATACTTGTTAGGTAGGTGAACTTGTCAAATAGTTTCAAAGAACTACCGTTTAGTGTGGAGATGTTGCCTGTTTGATTAAAGCACATATATTCCATCTTATGTGCATTGACATGGAGGCTCATTCCAGTCTATGTAGCAGGGTTTCAACTTGGTGGGTACATTTGCCAGAAGCACGATATCATCAGTATAGTCCGCGTCGGTAATTGTTTTTGCAAGGTACCTTCTGCTTCTTTCTTTTGTTAGCTTAAAACCGTTCTCTTTAATTTATCAATAGATCTTCTAAGCACATAGTCTAAACAGATGATAAAGAGGTATGGGGCTAATGTGTCTCCTTGCAGTACACCTGCGACATTGTATTAGATAGAAATAAGTGAAATCATTAAATTGTGTACACAAAAAATGAGCTCAGGCTCATTTTCAAATGTTACCTACAAAATGTGTTTAGAAATCATATATTTGATATATGAGTATAAAAAGGATTTGGCATTAAATGACCTACAATAGTTGATATGCCATAAAACTTAACCAAACCTTTTATGGTGGTGGTGGGGTCTTAGTCTTCTGCAAGTAGTGTATTCTAAGAACCATCAACTGAGAGAAATTACTTATTGTAAACTGGTGATATTCTAGCAGTAATCTTACAAGATCAATCCTTTTATAAGTAAAAGTGAAGTCTAAATTTATCCATCACAGACTGATAATGACACTTGGGTCTCATTCCTATTTGGAATCCACACCTGAGTGAAATGCCAATTCAGAAACATATATTATTCAGCTGACTACAAATTAACTTTGAGGGCAGAGTGTTTTAGTAGAATAACAA
Organism: Sepioteuthis lessoniana; assembly: GCA_963585895.1. Taxonomy (NCBI): domain Eukaryota; kingdom Metazoa; phylum Mollusca; class Cephalopoda; order Myopsida; family Loliginidae; genus Sepioteuthis; species Sepioteuthis lessoniana. The sequence goes on from OY757917.1 coordinate 4,791,152, forward strand.
GTTATCAGACACTTTCAGATTTATTTTCATGCCTATTGCAGTTGAAACATTCAGATTCCTTGACAATCAAACTATTACCATACTCTATAGGATTATCACCTGTCAGTGGGGTTTAGAATACACAAACTCTATCCCCTGCAAAAATTAAAATTGGATGTCTTTGGATCTGGCATTACATTACCCACAAGGGTTTATGTGCCATAAAATACAATCAAACCCATATTCAATCTTTTACTAGGGTCTCATCTATCAATCAAATAAAATTGTTTGAAAAGTATTTGAATTGAATAAGAATATTTGATACCATATAACTATCTGAATTATTTACATTAAGAATAGTTACTTGAAGCTGTAATTGTTTATTAAAGTTTATTATTAGTTACTTGAATTTATATAACTGAGTGCAAACAAATCATAATTATTGAATAGGAATAGTTACTTTAATAATATGTGCTCAAATTATTAGCATTGAACAGGAATTCTTGAAACCACATAAAACTGTGTGCAAATTATTTGCATACGATAGAAATAATTGATATCATATAACTGTGGGCAAAAAAAAAAGGAAAAAAAACTCTTAAGAAGCAACTAAACAAAACTGGAAATACAAACATACAATGTATGCAATTCTCTAACCTCTAGGCATGAAATAATCCTAGAGGAGTTGACATGCCGTTAAAATCAATCAATCTGTTGAATTAGTTCTATGATCACTGTCCAATGAGGTTCAGTAGCTATTTCAGAGAATTTCCATTGTCATTCTTCAGAGCAAATATTTTTATATTCTTTTTGGTGAAGTGTGAGTTGTCCAAAATGACAAACACCAAATTTTGTAACCTTGATTTTTTTTAACAATTAGAAATAATGAAAACTATCAATGCAACTTTTAAAAAATATATCTAAAAGTGAAATTGCTAAAGAAAAATACTTTTCTTTAAAATACTAATAACTTGGTACAAAGTTACAACAGTGGGACACCCAGTGAGGACAGATTTCATTTATAATGGTTATTAAAGAACCGACTGGGAATACAGCAACGAACAAGGGAAATAATTACATTTTTTAAAATTGGAGTTGCTTCCCATTTTTGCAAATTGCCCTCAAATTAATTTAATTCCTATGAATTGTTTTAGAATTCTAACGACTGGATCCAGTATTAATAATTAGGACGAATTTCTTTGTCTCTCTTTCCGAAACATCCTAACGATATGACGTCGAACTATCAAATATTATTAGCAAGTTTTTCTTAAAAAAAGACTTCACACACACACACACACACATTCCAAATGTGGGCAGTGGAATTCTCTAACAATAACTACTAATCAGCGAGAAGTCATGTTGCTGAAAAAGTAACTGATCGTAGAGTATTTAAATTCGGAAGGCAGGGGTTTAGATTCAGAAATATAGAAATAATAACTTACGAGGATCATTAAATAAGTTTCCAGTCTTTTTTCATATAGGCACTTTTATTGATAGTACACACATGAAACTCTAGTACCTTTCGAAGTAATCTCCTCCGGCTGCAATGCACTTATTGTACCGTTCCAACAACTTCTGGAAGGCCCCATCGAAGTTCTCTTATGTGAGCATGTCAATGACCTTCGTCACAGCCTCTTTCATCTCCTCAATTGTCTCATAATGATAGCCTCTGAGCAGAGGGAATAACCAAAAGTCACAGGGAGCAAGGTCTGGACTATAGGGCAGGTGAGGAACTGTCTTGATGCCCATCTTGGTCAAATAGTCTGTGACAAGGATTTGGAGTTGTGGACTGGTGCATTGTCCTCGTGGAAATGCCACTGACCCAATTTGAAGAGTGCAGGCCTCTTCCCAAAGGAATCTCTTCCTGAACTCCCTTAAAACCTCAACATAGTAACCCTAACCCTAACCCTTTGGCCAATCAATTCTGGTCTATTGACTTTCTTACTCCTCCCACACCTCTCATCATCCCTCACACACTCCCTGCCTTCCTTGAATCTCTTATGCCACTCAAAAACTGATGCTAGATTCATGCAAGATGCTCTAAAAGCAGTCTGAAGCATTCCATATGTTTCTCTGGCATTTTTTCAAAGTTTAAAACACAATTTTATGGCATATCATTCTTCTAAAGTGTCCTCACGTCCAGATTGCATTTTTGAAATTCACCAGCTTTGACAATCAGGCGTTAGTAGGGTGTATTCCGATTGCTGCTGTAGCTGTTCATTTGAACCTGAAATCATAGAAATTGGTCAGTCATCTCATAAGATGTATATAACAGTGAATTTTCAAGAGTCTACAACAATTTTAAATGCCTGTACAAAAAAAGTCTGGAAACTTACTGAATGCACCACATAGTTTAAAACAGTTCAGACAAAAAAAAATCAGGTTTGTAACCTTTTCAGCCAGATGGCCACAATTTTTAACCCTGAAGGATTTGGGGCCATGGTCTTAATGAGGTAAAAAGCAAAAAAGAAAACAAAAAAAAAACAGCTAAATTCATAAGGCAATAATCATAATTTATTAAAGAGACATCTGATGTTGTTGGCAATCAGAAAAAGATTTATTATCAACGTTAAATGAAGAGGTTGGCAAAAAAATATCAGACAAGTGATAATTTGACAGTTGCCAATGCTGCATACTCTTACCATGCTTCATTTTAAAAAGTAACTATTCACAGCAGTATGAAGTGCCAAACATGCTCACTACTAGCTGAGTGTGGGTAATAAGATTGTGGAATCATCCAAATGGAAGTACATGTTTCTTAGAGGAATTGAGGATGTGGCAAGCAGGAAACTTGAAATCTTTTGAACACTGAAGATCAATGAGTTCCATCTGTAGTTGTAATGGTACTTCTTCTTTACAGTCAGCATCAAAAGGTGAAGAGAAACTCTTAAAAGTTGAGTGTAGGGCCGTTTGTATAGGCCTTGAGGGTCACATGGTTCACGGGTCATAGGTTAGGGACCCTTGGTGTAAATCTGTTTAGTTATTTGAAATTATCTTTTATATTAACATTTACTATTTCACAAAGACTGTAAACTAGATATTGTTTAGAAAAATCAAACAAGTAGAAAGGATTTTGGTGGGTGGGTCTTGCTTTTTACCGGTAACTCAGATTGTTAATAAATAATTTGACTGAGTGTGTATGACGACTTTCACTTAGCTGAAGCAAAAAGAACATGCGACTTCATGTGTCTTTAGTTGAATAGGCCACTTGTAATGTGAATCATGGTCATGCACAAGTTCAAATCCTCATATTATTATCATTTATGAATATATATGAGTTATTGTGTATATAAGGACTCATTGGAAGTATCACAGAGTTGGTCAACAATCATTGGAAGAGTATCAGAATGCAAGTGACACATGGTTGGAGCATAGAAAGAGGAACTTTGTGAATGAGAGAAAGAGACATAAAGAAAATGAGCTTTTATTGCTTTTGTAAATTTTGATAACAGTTAGAAAGACATAAGTTGCAACACAAGAAGAAACACATCTCATTACACAGCATTAGTTAGTTGAGCAAAACCATTGTGTAGATCCTCACTCGTGCAAAAAAACAGCCGACCAGATACCTCAGCATTTCATATAAAATACAGTAGATTTTTTTTTCATAAAAAATTGGCTCAAAATACTGAGTAAAGTCTTATATATACAATGATATATAATGATCGCAGAGAAAACAATTGTATTTTTCAGTGTCAAATACATTATTTTATATCTTCCCTGAAATAAACATAAAAAATTTACCCTATAGTCAGGACGTCTCAGTTGGTGTAATGGTTAAGAAGCTAGACTAGCAAACCTACACAAATAAGTTCGAGTCTCATTGTGTGCCCCATTCACACGGCCTTGTGCTACATTTAAGCAAAAAGCTTAGTAAATTGCTATAGTTTATGAGCCAAAGGTCACTTTTTTTCCCCAAAAAATTAGGGTGTCTTTGAGACGAGTATATCTGCAACACAAAGAAATACTGTATTTTACTTTAAGAAATTTGAAAAGAAATGATCATTGCCTTTAGTAAAAAAAAACAACAAAAAAAAACAGAATAAATAATAAAAACACAAAACAATTTCTTTTTAAATTTACTCCGCAAATTTAATTTAACCCTTTTTTTTAATTCAATTAACTTTTTTCCCTATTGTCCTTTAAAGTTCATTCAGATAAGTGAGCATAATCAAAGTGTCGATATTTGTCTGAGATGACAAGAGCATAAATTCCAGGCTTTAATTTGTCAGCAACAGCAAGAACTGTACGTAGGTCTCCCTCTAATGTTAGGTCAAGATCAACACAAAGTTTATGCAATCCGTTCTTCAAAGGTCGACTTCCTTTATTCCTAAAATTCAAAGAGACAAAAAGTTTCACATTCAACTGAAAGTAAAAAAATTTACAAATACAACATTGCTCATGAATAATGGATATTATTAGGTATTATTAATTACCAAACTCTACAGCTTTTAATCTCTGTAACTAAAAATAAAGTTGGAACACCTTCATAACACAAAACAAAATTGTGCACACACACACACACACACACACACACACACAAAATCAACATTTTATAAAATTGGTCGGTGTGTACTTATTTAGAGGGAATACTGTAGATTTGTTACTTCAAATGCTCTCAGTTTGTCAATGGTATAAGTGAACATAGCAGCCATTTTGCTACAATGGTCTGGCAGGTAAAGTCATTATAGAAGAATAGGTTGTCTACATCAACTTCAATAGCCAAGATGACTGGCAATAGGACAGAGAATTAGAGAGATAACTTTTTCAGGACAATTTTCAAAGTTATACATTAACTTTAAAATGAGGCATACTTAAGATAAGTTATCATTATAGAAATTGAAATCAGTACCCAGAATTCAAATCCTGGAAGAGGCTGTTTGCATTTCATTTTATGCTAATGTCTCTAAGAAAGACATGACTCTACCTATTGCCCATCAAGTTATGGGTAGAGTGTAGAACAGATTGGATTCTTTAGCCTTGGTAAAGCAACCAATCTATAAGAAGGAAAAGTGAATTCAAACCACCTGTACTCCACTTAAAAATTGACCTTGTGTCACATTCTGATTGTGGTGGAGGGATTGGGTAAATACATTAAACTCTAAACAAATCTTTCTTTGCATACAGAGATGAAACTTATAAATTTTAACAAACAACTGCTAATATTGATGTCCATTTTTTGCATTTGGATTTTTTTTAAATACTTTGATTTCATATTTTCAGATAAAGCAAAAATTATCCATACTCACGTCTCAGTTTCAACATATTTGATAAGACAAATTGCTTTCCTCTGAAGCAAACGCATAAAATTAGCAATGTGAGCCTCCCAGACACCATCCAAATTTCTGGACGATATTGGTGGAAGTTGACGTAACTGAAGTCATAAACAAAAAAATGAAAATATTTAATCAAATCAAACAATTACATCATCCAAAAATATTCATTCAGAAATAAAAGCTACACTCATTACAAAGTAGATTTCAAATATAATTTTGATGAAAATAAAAGAAGATAAAATAACAGATATTTTTCTACAAACAAAGAAAAATATCGTCTTTTTCTGTAACAAAAGAAAACTATAATTCTAGATATAAAATTTGATTCATGTTCTTACATTGCTAGTTTTAGTCCATCTTATTATTGTTGCTTTTTATCACACCACACAGGGTCAATAGTTTCCTAATTATAACAATTATTTTATAATTAGTTTTACTTTATCATACTCATGTAGAAGTTTAGTTTTTAATAGAGAGAATTTTTCAATCAAAATCTACCAATCTTTCTCTTCTTGCTTAGGTTCTTTTTTTGTTTCATTTTATAATTGTTCACTAAAGTAAAGAAATATACACACAGTGTTAAAATACCAAGTGGGCTGACTTGTAAAACTGTCATGTTAATGGATACTGCTTCCTTCAATGTTCTCATTTTCTGGCAATAAATTTAGTAGGGATTGAATTCACTACACTAGCTATTCTTATGTAATTATTTCAATTCTTATTAGATGTCACATTTGACACCATATCACAATACATTGGGAGTTTATACACTCTTCATTCTTATTATTATTTTATTACTAGTTTTATTCCATCTTATTATTGTTGCCTTTTAACACAACACACTGGAAAAGGCATGAATCCTCTTCTTCCTTTAGCTTTATAAGTAAATTGTAAGGCAGACTGGGCTCTTAAGCTTTGATACAGCAACAAATTTAGGAGAAGGTAAACTGAATTCAAGCCAGCTGTACTCCAATTAAAAATTGAGTTCATGTCACACCCTGCACCCACTCTCTTGTAGCAAAAAGTTTGGGTAAATATATATTCCCCACTCCCAACAATTTTTCTTTATTTTTAATTACAACATTAATTATAAAAGTAAAACCAACTTCATTTAAATTTTGATAAGTAAAATTATCTTCAAACAAACAGTGTATTTTAATTTCCAACTCACCTCTTTCAATAAATTTCTAACATAAGATTCTTGATATTCAGTGGCAGGAATAAAACTTTTACTGAAAGAAAAAAAATTATAGAAAAGGTCAAAATATTTTCATAGAAAAATTTAATCACAAAAAAAAAAAAAAAAAAATCCAATGATTTTAGAGGATCAATAAATCTAACATCAAATTAAAATAGTGAGTCATCATCAGAAAATATATTTTTTTAAAGATATTCTTTTAGTCCAACAGAAAAGGAATGAAAAAAAAACAACAATGATTGTTTTCTTAGCACTGACTGTATGACCCATGGGAGAAATTATGGCATTAGTACATTTAGAGGATGTTCATTGGGAGAGGGGGGGTATTTAACTATAAATAAACTAATAAGAGATAAGTAAAATAAACACTTTTTAATTTAATCGCTGATGATTTTGAGTTCATGAAAACATTTCTTTAATAAACAAGATTAAATTATTTCGTAATATAATCATTTTCAATACAGTTATGATATCAAGTATTCCTATCTTATTTAAATAATTTGCACACAGCTGTATGGCTTTAAGTATTCAGATTGGTTGGTTGGGTTTTATGGCATATCAACCTCTTATGGGTTATTTCATGCCATAACTTGTTTTGTATATATACATCAAATATATATGAATTGTAAGCACATATTTTATAGTTTAACATTTTTAAACAAGCCAGAATTCACTTTTTTTGCACACAGTCAAAATAGTTCTAAGTATTACTGTCTAACACTAGTACTTCTATCTAATGTCAGTAATTTGGTTCCACACAGTTAAGTGATTGCAAGTATCGAAAATATATCAGCCTACATCTTTGATCAGAGGCTGATTCTTTTCAGAAAGTTCAATATCTGTTTAGGGTCTATTATTTTAAATAGTTCGTTCATATTGTCAACATTATAAAACATTCGTCAAAGTTTAAGTATTCAGATAATTTATACACAATTATATCATCATCATCATGTCGTGCCACTAGCACAGATATCCCTGACCCTCTCTCGCCACTTCTCCCTATCGTTCATCGCCTCTGGCAGGTCTTCAGGGCTACATCCCATATCCTCACATAGCTGCTGTATGTATGTTCAAGCTGGTTGTCCTACTTTTGCTCAGCCATATGTGAGGGTCCATAGGAGTATATCACTTATGGGCTTGTCCCTGCTTCTGCAGCAGTGTCCTGCATGTCACACAATTAGATAGTTTCAAGTAATTCTTGCTATTTAATAAAAGTCATTTGTTTGCACACAATTGTATGGTTTCATATATTTTATCTAACACCAATAATTTGCAAGCAATTATAGAGTTTCAAGTAACTAATAATAATCTTGACGTTTCAAGTCTTCCAAACATTAAGAATTCTATTTAATAATCATTTTTTTGCAATTATATGATTTCAAGTTTTCTCATCAGATGCTTATAATTTTCAAACAAATCTATTTGACCCATACATAGGACCCTAATAGGTACTACCATTCCAGGCCAAAGAGGACCTGGGAGTAATGGTAATGAAGAGGTAGTCCACATTTCCCAAGACTAGTGTTATACCCAGAACATCCCTTTTTAGGAGCATCTTACCCCTCTGCAAGAGATAGAGTCAGTTTATTGAAGGCCTTCTTGACAAGCAGGACTTTCAATGATCTATTAAAAGGTTAAATCAGGTTGATAATAATAATAATAAAAACAAGTGAAAAAAGCAGAAAGGTTCTTACCTACTCGAAGAGTCATAAGGATGATCATAATGAAGACAAATGAGTTCATTTTTAAGAACTTCATATCGGTAAGAATGGTGGTTAGCATGATGTGGAGACTGCATTACTTTTTGCATACTCAAGTCAATCACTGAACTTGGATACTGACAACTCAATATCTCCTTCATCAAATGACTGATATGACTACCTGGTTCCTAAGGAAATTCAAAAGATATGATAAAACATTAAATTGAATATTAACAAAATGATTTTATTCTGGTGTTAGTTGAAATCTTGACAACCATGATGAACATTAAAATATTAAAAAAATAAAACAAACTAGAATAGTGCAGATGTACTTTTTCTTTTTTAAGTAGAAGAATTATATTGTGAATTGAATTACCGTGACCAGAAAATCCGGTGAACACTTGCATGCGACATAGGGAAACACTGGACAGCTGTTTCAACCTTATTAGGTCTCATCAGCAGTGTTGTACCGTGATTGAACAAGCAACCACAGAATTGGCCACACAATTACCATGACTAGTTGATTTGGCATCATTTGTGTGTGATGAAGGCTGATGACTCAATGGTAGAGTTTTGGCTCTGCATTCTGTGGTTGCTGGTGCGATCACGGTATAACACTGCTGATGAGACCTAATAAGGTTGAAACAGCTGTCCAGTGTTTCCCTATGTCGCATGTAAGTGTTCGCCAGATTTTCTGGTCATGGTAATTCAATTCACAATAGAATAGTGCAATATAAAATAATGCAATAAGGCTTTTATAGGACACAAACTGCACAAGGCCAAATAATAAAGAGCCTTTTGATTAAGTCAGGGCTTTTCAAACTTTTTACTTGTTTTATCTTATGTATGTATATATAAAGTTGGCAACTGTAATCGATGGCAACTTGAAGGCTCCCTTTTCATTAGCTACTACACTGAGGAGTAGGAGAGGGCACTACTCCTTTCCCTGGATTGCTCCACTTTACCCTTGATCCGTACCTTACAATACTGAATGTTAAGCAAGACGGCATCAAGTACCATTTTTTGAGTCTTTAGTATGACTCGACTATGGATTGAACCCTAGTCTCCCAGGGCATTGGTGAACAATCTATCCACAAGGCCAATGAGCAGGTATATATATATATATATAAGGTCCAGAGAATAGAGATATTTTAAACGAGGTAGGTCCATGAAGAGATTTGTATTTTTTTAATTTACTTATTTTGTTGTTACATATGTGTATGTTTCCAACTTGTTGCTTTTGTCAAAGAATATATATGGCACAAGGCCTTGTTAATGGGATATTCAATAAGGCTTGAACTCATTCATGTTTGCAGTTTGAATGATTTTCAGTTGGTTATGGTTGGTTGGTTGGGTTTTATGGCATATCAACCTTTGTAGGTTATTCAGCGCCAAATCCATTATGTAAATAATCAGTTCTACTTAAAACAATTCAGTTTAGCATGAGTATACAGTTTGTCAAAAACATTTCTATTTCAAACAATTCAGTTTATTCAAACAGTTATATATAACAATTCAGTTTAGTGTAAGTAAAGTTTCAATGTTAAAAACAGTTCAATTTCAAACAATTCAGTTTAGCATAAGCACGCAGTTTAAATGTAAGTACAGTTTAATTGTCCAAAACATTTCTATTTCAAGCTATTCAGTTTAGTCAAGCAGTTCTAATTCAGCTAATTCAGTTTAGTATAAGTACAGATTTTGTTTACACACGGTTAAATGTCAAAACAGTTCTATGTTAAACAATTCAGTTTAGTGTAAATACAGTTTCAATGTCAAAAAACAGTTCTATTTCAAATAATTCAGTTTAGCATAAGCACGCAGTTTAAATGTAAGTATGGTTTAATTGTCAAAAACATTTCTATTTCAAACAATTCAGTTTAGCATAATTATACCGTTAGTTCTATTCAACCCATAGATAGGGCCCTATCAGGTGCTACCATACCGGGCCAGAGTGGACCTGGGAGCAATGGCAATGAAGGGGTACTCAATATTCCCCAAAGCCCCAGCATTACTGGAACCTCACCATCAGATTGTTTAGTGTCATATCTAGGACACTAATGGGGGGGGTCTTACCCCTCTGCAGAGGTGCAGTCAGCATATTCTACAGCCCCAGCCGACTCGGCAAAGTTGATTATGGGTTTATTTAGAGGTTATATAAATATATAACTATAATAACTGATTTAATTATGTTTAACTAGCCAAAAGAATATATGGATAGGAAGAAAAAAGTTATCAAACTTAAATCAATGAAAGAAAACCAGTTATCACCTTAACGCACCAAAAACTGTGGTTTCAAGCTTCTCAAAATTTTTACTTGATGCCACACCATTTGTAACCAAATTTAATTTCCATTTACTCTCAAATGATTTAATTGAATACTAAATTATAAAAAAGGTAACTATTTTACAAATGTTTAATACAATTTACATGAAAAAAGAAACAGTTAATAATTTAATTCTTGAATTATTTTTTAAATGGGAAGCATAGATTTTGGTGGACACTGAGATCACAAATATTAGATTGCAGGTTTGTGATGCTGAAAAAGTTTAACATCAGAACGAGATCATTCAATCATTTAAATGATCCATATATCATCACACCCAATCAGGCATACTGCTAGGTGTGCAATATCTGCAAACTAGTCTGCCTGATCCAGCAATTTTTGTTCTGTGATAAAGAGATTTATACAAGGATCATTAAATAAGTTTCCAACTTTTTTCGTATGGGCACTTTTATTGATAGTACACACATGAAACTCTAGTCACCTTCGAAGTAATCTTCTCTGGCTACAATGCACTTGTTGTACCTTTCCAACAACTTCTGGAAGGCTCCATCAAAGTCCTCTTGTGTGAGCATGTCAATGACCTTCATCACAGCCTCTTTCATCTCCTCAATTGTTTCATAACGACAGCCTCTTAGAGAATAACCAAAAGTCACAGGGAGCAAGATCTGGACTATAGGGAGGCTGAGGAACTGTCTTGATGCCCATCTTGGTCAAATAGTCTGTGACAAGGATGGAGTTGTGGACTAGTGCATTGTCCTCGTGGAAATGCCACTGACCAAATTTGAAGAGTGCTGGCCTCTTCCCAAGGAATCTCATCCTGAACTCACTTAAAACCTCAACATAGTAACCCTAACCCTAACCTTTTGGCCAATCAACTCTGATTTATTGACTTCCTTACTCCTCCCACACTTCTCATCATCCCTCACAGACCCCCAGCCTTCCTTGAATCTCTTATGCCACTCAAAAACTGATGCTTGATTCATGCAAGATGCTCCAAAAGCAGTCTGAAGCATTCCATACGTTTCTGTGGCATTTTTTCCAAGTTTAAAACACAATTTTATTGCATATCATTCTTCTAAAGTGTTCTCACGTCCAGATTGCATTTTTGAAATTTACCAGCTGTGACAATCAGGTTTTAGTAGGATGTATTCCAATTGCTGCTGTAGCTGTTCATTTGAACCTGAAATCATAGAAATTGGTCAGTCATCTCATAAGATGTATATAACAGTGAATTTTCAAGAGTCTACAACAATTTTAAATGCCTGTACAAAAAAAGTCTGGAATCTTATTGAATGCACCACATAAATACAAACTAATAAATACCCTGCCTGTGCTTTTATTCACTTTACCAAAATTTTATTCACCCCCAAGGGTTTCTAGATAGACTACTTTAGGAAGTTCTCATCTAAGTTGTTATTTTTTTTAACTATTTTTTTTTTTTGCTAAACATGGTTCTGATTGAATAAAGAATACACAGATTATTTGAGTTTGAGTTTGAGTTTTGTTTAACGGCATATCAACCCCTGTGGGTCATTTAATGCCAAAAAGGTTATTTTTAATTTCAGTCATTAAAATAGCGGTTCTATAGAGATGTTTGGTTATATCTTACTGAAAAAGTTGCTTTTTTTTAGAAAATTAAAAATGTTTTCAGGGTTTGTATTCTTAAAGATGTCCCTCAGGTTTCTTGCTTGATAGTATTTAGTGCGGATATGTTTAAGGTTGTTACAATTTAGAAGGATATGTTTGGTTGTGAGTTGTACTTTGCATGATGGGCACACTGGGGCATCCTCCCCTTTTAACAGGTGTGAATGAGTAATGTGGGTGTGCCCAATACGCAATCTGGCAAGTATTACTTCTTCTCTTCTGTTACTTCTGTAGCCTGTTGGCCACTCTCCGATAGCTTCTTGTATTTCATGGAGTACAGATTATTTGAATAACAATTCACATAACAATATTATCAAAAGGAATGGGATACATATATAAAAAAGAAAGAACACAATTCCTTTAGAAAAAAAGCCATCAACTGCAAATTTAAGTTCAATATGAAATTCAGCACAATCCAATGAAAGGTTTTTCAGGAGAAAAACATACCGAAAGATTTTTGTAACTGAGAAATAAAACCATTGATAATTTTTGACTCTTTATGTCATTTAGTTTTATTTGCTTTTTATCATACATATTCATCAGATAATCTGTAGTCATAAATAAACAACTTGTAATATTATTTGGAATTTTTATATGAAGCATTGTCAGCCATTGTTAATTTTTGACTAGTATTTTATTTCATCTTAGTTTTGGTTGCTTTTCATCACAACTACTCAGACCATCAGTCAACAGATAGTAATATTATCTTGAAGTATTATTAGATTAACCATTGTCAGCTATTAATAATTTTTTAATCATATTTTTAAAATCTACAAAAATCTACCAATTATTGAATTTCACAAAAATTTTCAGTATTTATTCAATTATGAATGAATTTATTTATAAATAGGAAATTTTGTAAAAAAAAAAAATTTTGGAAATATTTTTTAAAACAATATTTTTAAATTTGCTCCTCCGTAATTTTTTAAAAAGATTTTTCTAGGTTTTTCCAAATATATTTTAACTGAACTCCAACAACCCCCTCAGTTGAAGCGTCTCTGATCATATATATGAAGAAAAGTTGAAAAAACAAAATACTCCAAAATTTAATGAATTTATTATGAAAGTAGACATTGAACATTTCAGTTGTAATAACCTTCTTCATGACTTTAAATTCATGAAAATGTTAAAATAGCAATGGAAATTGGATGAAATAATAAGAGAAAAGAAAGTGCGTATAAAAAGAAAGATTCATAACAGCATATTCAGCATTCTTATTTTTGAAAATATCATTACATTGTTGTTTCCAAAAAAAAAAATGGAAGAAAGGAAGAGAAAATGAATATGAAGATAAATTTAAATTTAATATATGGAGCTCAAGAAAGTATAATTATGTGAAGAGAAAAAAATTAATTCAAATTAGATATGTTGGAGCTATTTAGAACTAATTTACCTAAGAAAGGAAGTAGATTGAAAAACCCAGGATGAGTATTAATGGAGGATAAAAGTGAAATAGCACTGAGTTCAAAAATTCTTCTTAATCTTTTAATATGGATATGAGCTAACATTGTAGCTGCATTGAAATTGAAGTCATGTTTAGTTTTAGATATATGTAGGAAGAGTGCAATATTAAAATTGCCTAATCTAATGTCACGTTTGCACTTATATAGATGTTTTTCAAGGTTTCTGGCAGTCTCCCCAATATATATCATTTGACAGCTATTTCAAGGAATAGAATAGATATCAGCATTAGATTTAATATATTGATGAGATTTCGTGTTAAGTAAGTTATGAATAGTTTTGAAGGATAAAAGAGAAGTTTTGATACTTAATATTTAAGTTTTTATAAAGTTAGTGGAGGAATTACTAGATAAAATAATGTTTATGGGGAAGTCTTATATTAGGAAGTGTATTGATAGTGGTTTGAGATCGTTTTCTTTTGTGGATTTAATGGGCTTTAGATTTTGTAAATGGTATAAAAGGTTTAGAGTAAAAAAGGTTTAGAAAGGAATTTTCTATAGAATTAAATTCATCATCTTGGTATTTAGGGGAGCAAATGCAAGGGGCCCTCATTTTCATGAATTTAAAGTTTTGAAGAAAGTTATTACAACCAAAACATTTAATGTCAACTTTCATGATAAATTCAAATTTTGGAGTATTTTGTTTTTTCAACTTTTCTTCATACTGTCAGATTTATTTCCTCATTTACTTCCATATATATATATATATATAGTGAAATGAAAAAAAGAAGCAATTCTTTTTATATGATAATTTAATCCCTAACTAAAACAAAGATACAAAGAGAAAACAGGTTTTCTCTTGTTGACCTCACTTACTGTAACAAGGCCCTGCAAAAAAAGGTCATGATGATAGGGCCACATTTTTCCTGATTCATCCAAGACTCTCCGGGAACACAACCGCTCTTCATAGGAATTGAAAAGGGACAAAGCATTAATCACCTGAAAAAAGGGATAGAAAGAATTAGTCTAGACTAAGTAAAAAAATTTTCAGTACATTCTCCATCAATATCTTTATGGGTCGCAAACTGCCAACCAGTGGCTTTTCATTTGGTAATTGATAAATATATACTTTTGTTTCAATTGCTTTTATAGCATGTTAGCCTTTTTTGGGTTATGTTGTAATTTGGTTCTTGAGTTTTAAGAAACTGGAAGTAGTGATTCCATTATTGTTATTTGTCAATAAAAAGGTGATGGGACTCTTCCTTTGCTTCAAGTATTTCAAACAATTATATGGTTTCAAGTATTTTAAATAATTAGATATTTAGTTTGGTTGTGTTTTATAGCATATCAACCCTTGAGGGTGATTAAATACTAAATCCTGTTTTTAAATGATTTGTAATTCAAAGTTTGCAAGTAACCATGATGTAGGAAGAAAGTGTCAATACCAATCCGTGTGGTCAAACACAGATCTCCAGACAACAAATTGAATGAATTATGCTACCGGGGTCACATAATCATGAATATCTAATATATAAAGCATTCAGACAGAAGTCTGAAGTATTCAATTCGGTTTTTGGATTCAGTATTTGGTATTGTGTGTCAGTGAAGAAATTGTTTCTGAGTAAATTACTCAAGAGAATTATTTTGAGAGTATTATCATGTATTATTCAAAGTATTCAACTAATACATTGACTTTATGTGAAGATATAGGAATATTATAACTCGTTAATAGCAAGTTACAAAAGTTCCCTTCAAAATAACATTATAAAAATTCAGACAAACATTTCATCTGAACTAAAGTGATAAAACTAACATTAGGTTTAAATGAGCCAAAGCTCATTTGTTTACATACAGTAAAATAGTTTTAAATATTGTAATCCAACACGAATGGTTCTATCCAATATTAATCATTCATTTGCACACAGTTAAATGGTTTTGAGTACTGCTACCTAACACTAATAATGCTATTTGTTATTGATAATAACCCCTTGTAAAAGATTAAACAGTTCTATTTAACCCATAGATGGAACCCTAACAGGTACTACCACTCCAGACCAGAGTGGATCTAAGAGTAATGGTAATAAAAGAGTACTCTAAATTTTCCAATCTTCAAGACTGACACCTCACCATCAGATGCAATTTAATGTCCTAACCAGGACAAGCAATTATATGGTTTGTTTCAATTATTTCAAGTAACAAATGATAACCCTTAGTAAATAATTATAGCTTCAAATAACTATTCTTAATACAATTTGCACAGTTATATGGTTTCAAGTATTCTTATTTAAAAATAATCATTTCAAAACTTCTATTTGACCCAAAAATAGGACCTTAACATGTACTACTTCTGTAGGTTAGAGTGGACCTGGGAGTAATGGCAATAGATGTGCAACTCTACTTTTAAGAGCTCCAGAACTGGAGCCTCAATATCAGATACAGTTTAGTGTCATATCCAGGACACATCTTTTTGGGGGCAGGGGGAGGGTCTTACCTTTATACAGGAGGTGCAGTTGGTGAATTCTGAACCTCATCAAGTTCTCTAAATTTCTCAAGTGAGAAAATTTCAGTAAAATCATTTCTACTTATTAATTACTACAGTGTTGCTCAATATATGTTTTAATGCTGGAACTACACTTTTGTCATGTCAGGTTTTATCATTTTTAGTCTTCCATATTTCAGTAAAAGAAATAATAATAATAATAATAATAAAAAAAAAAAAAAAATATTATTATTATTATTATTATTATTATTATTATTATAATAATAATAATAATAATAATA
The DNA here is from genome assembly GCA_963585895.1 of Sepioteuthis lessoniana. Lineage (NCBI taxonomy): Eukaryota > Metazoa > Mollusca > Cephalopoda > Myopsida > Loliginidae > Sepioteuthis > Sepioteuthis lessoniana. The sequence continues at coordinate 4,807,414 of OY757917.1, forward strand.
ATAATAGCAGCAGCAGCAGCAGCAGCTGATTCACTTGACTTTTGAACTAGCAGTAGAAAAATCTATTTCTCACAATATTTTAAGTAAAAAGGATTATTGGTGGTTAGTATTAGTAAATGGAGTTAATTTAAAATATTTTATTTTTCCCACAGAATTCCCCCAGCCCTCTGTCACCAAACAAATGCAAGGGAGGTTGGTTGGGTTTTATGGCATATCAACCAGTGCAGGTTATTTAATGCCAAATCCTCTTTATACATATATATTGAATATATGATTTGAAAACACATTTTCCTGATAACATTTTTAAATGAGCCTGAGCTCATTTTTTTTTGCACACTGTTAAACGGTTTCACGTATTGCTATATAAAAGTTACAATTTAACATCAATTATTTCTTTGAACACATAGTTTGTAGGTAATTTTATTTTTAAATGAGTTAGAAGTAATTTGTTTGCACACTTGAATTGCTATTGTTTCTACACAGGGAAATGGTTTCAATTGTTATCTAACATTAATAATTCTATGTGATATTAATCATTTGTTTGCACACACTGAAGTTGTTACAAGTATTGCTATTTAACACTAATTACTCAATTCAACACTATTCATTCATTTGCACACAGTCAAATGGTTCCAAGTATTACAATCTAAGACCAATAATTCAATTTAGGCACACAGTAAAAGAGTTTCAAGTACTGCTATTCAATCCTAATAATTCAACTCATTATTACTTATTTGTTTGCACACAGTTAAATAGTTTCAAGTATTGCTATGTATCACTAACAATTCAATAAGGCACTCATTAGTTTACACACAGTTAAATGGTCAAACAGTTCTATTTCAAACAATTCAATTTAGCATAAGTCATTTGTTTGCACACAGTTTAAATGTCAAACAGTTCTATTTGACCCATAGATAGTACCCTATCAGGTGTTACCACTTCAGGCCAGAGTGGACTTGGGAGCAATGGCAATGTAGAGATATTCCACATTCCCCAAAGCTCCAGCATTACGGGAGCTTCACCATCAAATTGTTTAATGTCATATCCAGGACACTCATTAGGGGAGTCTTACCCCTCAGCAGAGATGCAGTCAGAATATTCTATAGCCCCAACTGACTATGCTGAAATACAAAGGAGGTAATACGAAATGTTCATGCTGCAAATTAAACAGTTGTTTCCCTAGTGCTCACCCCACCTCCAAACAAAAATTATAGTCAATATTTTATGATGTAAAACACACTTTAAAAAAAAAATAAGGGGAGCAGACAGTCATTTCCAATCTAACATCTGACCAAAAGAATTCCTAAGAATAGTAAAAGAAATCCTTTGAAACAACTAATTAAATATTGTTATTGTTGCAAACATTTGTTTCTCAATTTTATTCCATGTCATTTGTACATGTTCAATATTCCTACTTTTCTCTCTCTCTCTCTCTCTCTCTCATTTGCCAAACAGTCAAGAAAGGGAAATTTTTTCAACAATCAGCAAGAGATACTATTAATTACTGCCACTACAAACGCAAAGGCTAGGTCCTATATAGTTATTTAATCAACTAACTGATAAGTATTAATTATTTAGGAAGCATAGATAAGTAGACTACAAAGAGGAAAACAAGTTATGAAATAGGGATAATTAGGAGTTTGTATACAATAAATAGCCAGAATGAAATTTTGAAATATGCAGTGTGGGGAGGAGGGGGCTCATTTCTGATCTCTAATCAAGGCTAAAAGAATTAAGAATGGTCCTGAAGAATGGTAAGGGAAACTCTTTGAAATTGCCATCACACTTTTTAAGGCGTCTTCCTAAAGTCAGGAGTCCTTGAACGAATCTGGCAAAGATTTTATCATTTAGCAAGAGTAGACATTGCCCTTCCCTTTGATAACATTAGTGGCATAGAAAGGGGAGACTTGATGCATGGGCAACTTCTCAGGGGGTGTTCCTGAGGGTCAGCAGTCTTTGAACCAATCTGGTGAAGTAGGGAGGCTGTTTAAGGGCCTAAGACACCAAACATTTCAACTGCAATAGGGATAAAAAGAATTCTGCAATATATTTTACCAATTTACAATCCTCAATAATATAATTTGAAAATGTTATTTCTTGTATAAGTGTAAAACAAGATGGTCCACTCTGCAAACTAAGGTGGCAAAGAGATTTGATGGTTGATTGATTTTAAAGGCATGTCAACCCATCTGGGGTTATTTTATGCCTAGAGGTTAGAGAATTGCATGATTATATTTGTTTTTTGTATAGTTGTTTCTTAAGAGGTTGTGCACACAGTTATATCAAGTATTCCTATTAAATACAAATAATTTGGATGCAGTTGTATGGTTTCAAGTATTCCTATCAACTACTAATAATTAATACACAATTATAGCTTCAAGTAACTATTTCTATTTAGTAATAATCATTTGTTTGCACACAGTTATATGATTTCAAGTAAATAATAAGATGGCCAACCGTAGTTGAGGGCAACCCGAAGGCTCCCTTTTCAATAGCTACTACACTGAGGTGTTGGGAAGAGTGCTATTCCTTTCCCTAGATTGCTCCAATTACCATTAATCCATACCTTATAATGCTCAGTGTTAAACAAGGAGGCATGGTACCATTTTTTGAGTCTTTGGTATGACTTAACCTGGGATTGAACCCCAATCTCCTGGACTATTGACAAACACTCAACCACTGTACCAATTCAAGTAACTAATCTTAATATAAATAATTTTATAATGATATGGTATCAAGTATTCCTATCTAATACAAATACTTTTCAAACAGGTCTATTTGACCCCTAGATGCCCCCCCCCAAACAGATACTACCATTCTATGTCAGAATGGATCTGGAAGTAATGTCAATGAAGGGGTACACCACACTCCTCAGGGCTATAGAACTGGAGACTCACCACCAGATATAGAGATATAACAAGGACATCCCTTTTTTGCAGGGGATAATCCCCACCAACAAAGCAGTTGGCAAATAGAGTTGAACATTTTTCCAGTCTTTTAATGTCACTTACTTAGTAAGCATCTTGATTGCAGTTTTCTGACATTTTCACAATAACAAATTTTTATCTACATTTCAGCCCACTCACCATATTGATTCTCTTGATATGTTTACCAATCACAACACTTCGTCCAAAAGTCATCAGATGAGAAGCAATTGCTGTTTTCAAAAAGTCTTCTTCAATGTTATGCGAAGGACTTAAAATACCATCACACACCTGAATTTAAAAAAAAAAAACATAACACAACTGTAAAAAAACAAATAAATACATAAAAGATCTTTTTTTAATTGCAATATGTAGCTTGGTTTTGTGTACAAGCATGAGTATATATATATATATATATATATATATATATATATATGGAAGTAAATAATAGAGTGTAATCTGACAATAGGTAGAGAAAAATTGATAACAAGGTAATCCAAGTAGGAGGAGATTGGATTAACTTGTTATCAATTTCTCTCTCTCTCTCTAAATAAATATATATATATATATATATATATATATATATATACACACACACACACACTGTATTTGAGATCATATAAGACACATGGGTGTATAAGATACACCCCAATTTCAACAGGGCAAATCAATAAAAAAAAAATAATGGTCTAATATTAAACTTGATTAATATAATGAATATTATCAATGATAACACTTTTAATCTGTATAACAGCCTTTTAGACAATGACAATAGGTATATGAAAAATACTCTAAAGTCTAAGCTAATCAGAATTGCCAGGCAGCTAATTTCAGCTGACTATCATGAATTTTAAACCTACATATGGCATATAAATCACAGGGTAATTTTAAAAGATATTTTTGTTAAATACAGTGTATATATATATATATATATATTAGGTTGGAAACAAAGTCTTGTCATATTTTTGATATGGTCACTTAGCAGCTACTTTTTCAATACTTAGTATGTTAAATTAACCAATAATTTTAGCATTTTAATGTTCTTTTCTTTCTTTGCATATTACTTAATATGCGACCATTTTCACTTATCTGAAGCAAAAAGCTTGTACTGCTTTGCATGTCATTTGTGTAAATGGGCATTTGTAAAATGATTTGCATGCATTTGAGTCCTTAATATTTTTATTGCTTATGCATGTTATGGACTCCAAAGCAACAGACAGCAATCTTGAGTCAGTAACCATTGGAAGCAAACCAGAATGAGAGTGACATCTACATAAAATGGACCTTTCTGAGAGAGTTTCATCTGCTTTTGTCAGATAAAGAAACAATCATTATTTGCTATAAAGAAACAAGTCATGGCATTGTTCACTATAAGGTTAAACAGTCTTCTAGCATTGTTCACTAATGATTTTTCTGTCTTTATAAATTAATATTAGAGTGGGTACGTTTTGTATCAATTTTAAACTTATGAGTTTTCAGACAATCTATGCTCTATAAATTCAAAAAAGGCTCTTCAACAATGGAAGCAGCAAGAAATATTCATTCTGTCTATGCAAATGAAGCTTTAAATGTTAAAAAATGTCAACGATAGCTTGGCCAGTTTCAATTGTGAAATTTTTCTCTTCAAGTTTTGATCTGGACAATCAAGTTCTATTAATATTGAACTTTTGCAAATTGAAGATGAGGAAAATCCTAAGCAAACAGCATGAGAATTAGCAAAATAGTTCAATTTAAATTTGTCATCTGAACATCACTAATGGCATCCATCAGTTTCTTGAGACTATAGATCTGTACAAGGCTGTATAGAAGACCAGCAGTTGCCCATGCAGCAGGTCTCCCTTCTTCATTATATCAATGATTGCACTTGGACAAAAGCAAATGAAATATAGCATCAGTGTTAGTGATACTAATGTGGTAGGTATTTTATGAAATTTTTTTTCTTTCAAAATCCACATCAGTGTTTAGAATTATTTATATCACCTTATTAAGATTTTATTGTGATTGATTGATTTTAAGGGTAAATTAGCACACAATAGAAAAGAAGGATCTATCCCCAAACTAGAACCACACCTGAAAATAAGTTATAATCTGTATTTGAGTGTTATCTATCATGAAGTGCTAAACCAAAACAAGACAGTTAATTCAGAGTGAACTGGAAGCATTGCACACAAATTTGCACCTGTCATTGGATCAAATCATAAATGTATGTTGCTCTTATGAAATAACATAAGACTACATATTTGCCAAGTCACTCAGGAAAAATGATGGCATGAAATACAAAAGTTTTGCCTCATCCTCTTTATTCTTCTGACCTCATTCAATTTATCATTTTTTTTTTCAGATCAGGGCAGCATTCTTCACAGGAAAAACAATTATGAAGCAGTTAAAACTGATATTGAATGTTTTCCTAGCATCAAAAATTTTTACACCTGAAAGATAAACAATTTGCACAAATAGATGGGATTATGTTATCAATTATGAAGAGAAATATTATCTTGATTGAATATACCCATTAAAACCAAAAGAAACATTTTGTTTCTTTTTCATCTTTAAAAGTGACAAGCCTTTCTTTCCAACCTTATATATATATATATATATATATATAGCTGGCTATTTTGAAATTCTATTTAAAAAAAAACAAAAACAAAGTCTGCACCTGACAAGGGGGAGAGAAGCATGCCATTTTTTAGAATTCTTTATAAATATTCTGTTTAAGTATTATTAGTATATAGTCTCCCCAAAGAAACTGTTACAGCTTTAATGATACTTTACAAAACCACAAAAGCAATGGTTTATTCACTTGATGGAGACACCAATTTCTTTGACATAGTCACTAGAATCTTGCAAGGAGATATATAAGTACCATATTTATTTATATTCTGCATACATTATGTACTTTGAATATCAATAGCTTTAACAAAAAAAAATAGTTTCACATAAAAAAAGCCAAGAAGTAGATGATATCCTAAAGAAACTATGACAGATGTAGACAATACAGATGACCTAGCACTTCTTGCAAATACACCAACCCAAACAGAATCCCCACTGCATAGCCTAGAGAAAGCAGTGAGAGGCATTAGGTGCAACATGAATGTAAATAAAACAGAGTTCATGTGTTTTAAACAAGAAGAAGCCATTTCCACTCTATGTAGCAAGCCTCTAAAATTAGTAGACCAGTTCACATACCTTGGCAGTAACATCTCATCAACTGAAAATGATGTCAACATACACCTAGCAAAGGCATGGAATGCTATCCACAGGTTATCAATCCTATAGAAATTTGATCTATCCAATAAAATAAAATATAATTTCTTCCAATATGTAGCTGTATCCATACAACTTTATAGATGCACCACATAGACACAAAGAAAACAAGGAGAAAAAGTTAAATGGTAACTACACAAGAATGTTGTATGTTGTGTTGAACAAACCCTGAAAGCAACACCCCAGAAAACAGCAGCAGTATGGCTACTCAGCTCTCATCTCACAAACCATTTAAATAAGATGAACAAGACATGGTGAGGCAGCACTGCTGGAGAAGTAAGGACAAACTCATAAACAATGAATGTGCCAGGATTGACTGACTAGCAAAGACTTACTTAAATCAGCTCTGTGTGGGTATTGGATATAGCCTAGAAGACTTGCAAAGAGCAATGGATGAGAGGGACAAATGGCAAGAGAGTCAGTGAACTCTGTACTGTTACTACGATGATCATCATTTATTAGTTTGGGTTTTTTGGTGGGGTGGGGTATAAACCATTTTCTACCCTGAAACTGGTAATGATTTTTTCTTGATTACAGGTTGTCAAATTAAAGGGAGGTAACAATATTGAGATTTTTAATCATCATATTTTGAAAATTTAACAAATCTAAAATTTGATTTATGAAATATATATTTTTAATTGGTTTTTGGTTTGGTAACTTTAATGGCATATCAATCTTTGTGAATTATTTAATGTCAAAGCTATTCTTGTAGAAGAATAGTAGTGATACTATCTAATCCACAGCAAGAATACCAGTGATACTATTTAATCCACAGCAAGAATAGCAGTGATACTATTTAATCCACAGCAAGAATACCAGTGATACTATTTAATCCACAGCAAGAATAGCAGTGATACTATTTAATCCACAGCAAGAATAGCAGTGATACTATTTAATCCACAGCAAGAATACCAGTGATACTATTTAATCCACAGCAAAAATAGCAGTGATACTATTTAATCCACAGCAAAAATAGCAGTGATACTATTTAATCCACAGCAAGAATAGCAGTGATACTATTTAATCCACAGCAAGAATAGCAGTGATACTATTTAATCCACAGCAAGAATAGCAGTGATACTATTTAATCCACAGCAAGAATAGCAGTGATACTATTTAATCCACAGCAAAAATAGCAGTGATACTATTTAATCCACAGCAAAAATAGCAGTGATACTATTTAATCCACAGCAAGAATAGCAGTGATACTATTTCATCCACAGCAAGAATAGCAGTGATACTATTTAATCCACAGCAAGAATACCAGTGATACTATTTAATCCACAGCAAGAATAGCAGTGATACTATTTAATCCACAGCAAAAATAGCAATGATACTATTTAATCCACAGCAATAATAGCAGTGATACTATTTAATCCACAGCAAGAATAGCAGTGATACTATTTAATCCACAGCAAGAATACCAGTGATACTATTTAATCCACAGCAAGAATACCAGTGATACTATTTAATCCACAGCAAGAATACCAGTGATACTATTTAATCCACAGCAAGAATACCAGTGATACTATTTAATCCACAGCAAGAATAGCAGTGATACTATTTAATCCACAGCAAGAATAGCAGTGATACTATTTAATCCACAGCAAGAATAGCAGTGATACTATTTAATCCACAGCAAGAATAGCAGTGATACTATTTAATCCACAGCAAGAATACCAGTGATACTATTTAATCCACAGCAAGAATAGCAGTGATACTATTTAATCCACGGCAAGAGTAATAGTTCAAAAGTTATTGTAACAGTACAACTGAAGTTCAAAGTCTCTTACTTTAAGCTTGCAGTCTGCTGCTTTAACTATTTTGTCAAAATGACTTCCCTCATTATGCTACAGGGACTATCCCTGCCCCAATTATTTTTGAAGTATTGTTCATAAAAACTAATAATCTAAATTATTCAATATAGTAAAAGTAAAGTTGGCGACCTTAGTCGAGGATGACCTGAAGGCTCCCTTTACAATAGCTACAACACCGAAGTGTAGGGGAGGGCACTACTCCATTCCCAGGATTGCTCCCATTTACCCTTGATCCTCACCTTATAGTGCTGAGTGCTAAGCAAGGTGGCATCAAGTACCATTTTTTGAGTCTTTGGTATGACTCAATATGGGATTGAATCTCAGTCTCCTGGACCATTGGCGAACACTTTACTCATTAAGCCAATGGCCCAGTATTTATTCAATATACTTATATTCAATTATGGATTATATTGTAATTTGCTTCCTGAGTTTTAAGAAAACTGAATTACCAGTTCTGCCATTGTTATTTGTCAATAAAAAGGAGCTGACATGGAGCTGAATTGTTGTATTGAATTTATTAGTTAACATCCCAAGAGAGACTCCTACCACCTTTTTTATTAACAAATAACCAGGATGGAACTAGTACTTCCATTTTCCTTTCACAATAGCAGAACTGGGATTTCTGGTTTATTAAAATTCAAGAACTAAATTACAACAGGTTATCTAATGTTAAACAGAGTTTTATTTTACGGGAGTTTGTAAGCAATTATATTATTTCAAATATTTCAAGCAATTAAATTGTTTCAAGTATTTCACACAATTATACGGTTTCAAGTATTTCAAACAATTACATGGTTTCAAGTATTCTAAGCAATTATAGTATCGCAAGTAATTGAATAGTTTCAAGTACCTAATGATAATCCTTTGTAAATAATAATAGCTTTAAATAACTTTTCTCAATACAATTTGCACAGTTATATGGTTTCAAGTATTCCTATTTAATAGTAATTTTTGTGTTGTGGAAAGGTGGTCAATTATCAACACAAAAAGAAGTAGGAGATATGTAATAATAGCAAATAAGAGGGAAGTCAAATACTTGGTAATAATATATTCATTCAATAAGGAATTCATATACACACATTGACTAACCATCTGTTTGACAGCTAATTAATAAGATGGATGCAACCATTCTTTTACGGTCCATAAGGGAGGGAGGGAGGGAGGGAGGGAGGTAGGTAATCCTATACAACAGTAATTATTCTAAAACAGATCTATTTGATCCACAGATGAAACCCTAACAGTTGATTGGTTGATTGGGTTTTATGGCATATCAAACTTTGTAGGTTATTTAATGCCAAATCTATTTTTTATGTAAATAATCAGTTCTATTTAAAACAATTCAGTTTAGCATGAGTACACAGTTTAATTGTCAAAAACATTTCTATTTCAAGCTATTCAGTTTCTTCAAACAATTCTAATACAGCTAATTCAGTTTAGTATAAGTACAGATTTTGTTTACACACAGTTAAATGTCAAAACATTTCTATGTTAAACAATTCAGTTTAGTGTAAATAGTTTCAATGTCAAAAAATAGTTCCATTTCAAATAATTCAGGTTAGCAAAAGAGTACACAGTTTAAAATAAGTACAGTTTAATTGTGAAAAATATTTTTATTTTAAGCTCTTCAGTTTAGTCAAACAGTTCGGTTTAGCATAAGTATGCTGTTAGTTCTATCTAACCCATAGATAGAGCCCAATCAGGTGCTACCACTCCAGTGGACCTGGGAGCAATGGCAATGAAGAGGTGCTCCGCATTCCCCAAAAATCCAGCATTACTGGGAGCTCATCATCAGACTGTTTAGTGTCATATCCAGGACACTCATTGGGGAGGTCGTACCCCTCTGCAGAGGTGCATGCAGTGTACTCTACAGCCCCAACCGACTGAGCAATACACAGAGTTAAATGTCAAACTGTTTTATTTCAGACAATTCAGTTCAGCATAAGTACAAAGTTTAAACATCAAAACAGTTCTATTTTGAACAATTCAGTTTAGTATTAGTACACAGTTTCAGTGTCAAAACAGTTCTATGTTAAACAATTCAGTTTAGCATAAATACACAGTTTAAATGCAAAAATCAGTATAGTGAAAGAAGCTTGGTTTAGTTCTATTTAACCCAAAGATAGGAGCCTTATCAGGTGCTACCGCTCCAGGCCAGAGTGGACCTGGGAGCAATGGCAATGAAGAGGTGCTCCATATTCCCCAAGGCCCCAGCATTACTGGGACCTCGACATCAGACTGTTTAGTGTCATATCCAGGACACTCGTTGGGGGGGGGTCTTGCCCCTCTGCAGAGGTGCAGTCAGTGTATTCTACAGCCCCAGCCGACTGAGCAATACCCAGTGTTAATGTCAAAACAGTTTAATTTCAGATAATTCAGTTTAGCATAAGTACACAGTTTAGACGTCAAAACAGTTCTATTTCAAGCAATTCAGTTTAGCATTAGTATGCAGTTTAAATGTCAAAACAGTTCTATTTTAAACAATTCAGTTTAGTATAAATACACAGATTAAATGTATAAAAACAGTAAATGCCAACCACCGTTTAATTCTATTTAACCCATGGATAGGACCCTTATAAGGTGTTACCACTCTGGGCCAGAGTGGACCTGGGAGCGATTGCAATAAAGGGGTACTCCACATTCCCCAAAGCTCCAGCGTTACTGGAACCTCACCATCAGATTGTTTAGTGTCATATCCAGGACACTCATTGAGGGGGTCTTACCCATCTGCAGAGATGCAGTCGGTGTATTCTACAGCCCCAGCTGACTGGGCAAATATTCAGTTGAGTCATCAATAATTTCTGTTTTGTAAAAATAAATTTTAACAGCACTTTTCAAACTTCCAATGTTTTAAACACAACTGGAAATCACCTGATTAAAGAGTACCTTTATCAGTCATTCTTATTTCAGTAGTGAAAAGGGCGCATCATAATTTAATCTATGATCTCCTACCCCTAAAAGGGAGGAACTGAAAGTGCATATTTGATATGTAATCTTTTGAGAATTTTACGAATAATAAAAAAACTACAGAAACAGCTAAGAAAATTTCTAGTGCTTATGGCCATAATGTCAAAACTGACAGCCAAGTCCAAAATGAGTTTTCAAAGTCCAATCAACAATCTGTTGCCACTTGAAAAGATAGGAGAAGTGATCAAGGTGGATGTTTGGCTTCCCCATACACTTAGTGAAAAGAATAAAGAAGATTGCATATCTATACAGACAAGTCTTCTTTCAAGACAGAAAAATTACCCATTTATCAAGAATATCATAACAGGAAACAAAAAATGGGTCTTTTATGACAATGTCCAACATAAAAGGCAGTGGAATGATAAAGATGAATTTCTGCAGCCGATTCCAAAGTTGGAGCTTCATGAAAGAAAAGTTATGCTGTGTATAAGGTGGGATTACTGTGGTATTATTAATTGTGAGTTTTTAAACTCCAATTAAACACTCACTGCAGACTTACTCTCAACAACTACAACATGTACATGAAAATATTCTAAAAAAAAAAAAAAAATAACAACAACAACAACATCCCACATTCATCAATAGGAGAAATATTGTGCTTCTCTATGATAACATAAGGCCACATTCAACAAGAATAATCTAGAACAAAATTATTGAATTTAGGCTGGTCTGTTCCACTCCATCCACTATATTAACCAGACCTTGCACTAAGTGTGTTCCATCCTTTTCATTCTCTACAAAATGCTCTGAATGACAAAAAATTTTCAAGAAAGTGAAAATGTTTGTGTAAAACTTGTTGAGCTAGAAACCACTTGAATTTTATTTGAGGAGAATCAACAAGTGACCTGAGAAATGGCAAGAAAGGATTCAAATAATGATGAATATATTGTCAAATTAGTTACGAATAAATTATATTTTACTAAAACAAAAATTATTCATGACTCAACCCAATAGTCTAGCACCATTTATATACTTTCCTTTATTTATTGAGATTATTTTAAGAAAAATATCAAATGAAACACTTTTGAGAAAAAAAAAATGTGGATTAGATTTTGTGTCAGTAAGTCATGTATCAGAATTAACTCTTTGATCTCTTCTCCCAGGCAATGCTGGTATTGTCTGGCAGTATGTGTATATATACATATATATAATTTTTGGTATTCTCAGACTTTTCAAAAAACAAAACTGTTATATAAAAATTACTTTTTCATAAACTTTATATACTTAGAAGAATAACTAGAAAATATTAATACAATTTTTTTTAAACCAATAAAAACAGAAATATTTACTTGAAAATCTGAAGTTGCACTATGTTTCAATGATTCTACTAATAAAAGTTACTAATGCAAATCTTAATTAATTGTTTCACCAGTTTTTATCAACCAAAAACAGCAGCTCATTCTAAAAATTAAGAAGGTTCTTTTAGTTTAATGGTTATTGTCATAGGAAATTGAATCAGCAATCCAAGTGCATTTCACTTTGTGCTAATGCCCAAGGGAAAAGCATGAATCCATCTCTTCAACTAGGAGTAAATAGTTGGGAAGATAAGGTTCATTACCTTTGAAAAAGCAATCAGTCAAAGAGAACAAAAACTCTCAATCGAAAACAGCACTTAAAAAACGACCATGACAGAGGGGTTGGATAAACACAAACTCATTCCAAAATTTTCAGAACTAAATTGGTTTGAAAAGTCATTTACCACACTTCATTTAAAGATAAAAAAAAAAAATTAGGAGAGGATGCTCAATAATCTGATCTATAGATCCAGTTCATTCAGTTCTTATAGAAAATGCATTAAATAATTTGAAAATACAGTCAATGTGAATGTTAAATAAAAAAAAAAAAAGTTCAAATTGTTTTATCCTCAACTCCAAAAGAAGTTAAGTAGAGCTCAATGATTTGACGTATAGTTAAAATTCAGTGACATATCTGTAATCAATCTTTCATGTAGTGAAATCCTAAATGATCAAGAAATTCTAACCAATAAAAACAAGTTTAGGAAGTAGTTAATGAAATTACATTTAAAAAAAAAAAAAAAAAAGGTTTGTTTTTTTTTTTCAAATGGTGAAGTAAAAATTACCTACCCTGATAGTAAGAGGCAATCTGGCTTCACGTAGAGACAGAAGCATTTCAGTAAACTGGCACAAATAAGATGCAAAAGCAGACAATGCTTCACTATCTGTGTCCTGAAGAAAAAAAGAAAACAAATATTTCAGATAATCAGATCAGTTTTTACCCCCTCTGTTAATTTGAGTATTCACTACCCCTGACAAAAATTATGGATATAGTGTAATTAAAGGATGTTCACTTAGGTATTTTTTATTTAGCAGTAAATAAACTAATATCAGATAAGATGCAAAACATTTGTTCTTTAATAGCTGAACATTCTGGCTTCATAAATCAAAGAAGATTGAATTATTAAAATTAATGGTATTATATTTTTTCCCCAGCAATGCAGAGGAAAAATTATGAAATCACTCAATATTGAGGAAAAATTATGGAATTGATTAACAAAAAAAATTAAATTACTGAGTTGAATTTTTATGACAGCCTTAATTCTTTTAGGTGTAACACTATGGATCTTGGGTATGTTAGTACATAGGGTTAAATGTGTGTGTGTGTATATATGTGCATATTTGCAAGGTGACCATGTGTGTGTGTGTGTGTGTGTGTGTGTGTGTGTGTGTGTGTGTATATATATATATATATATATATATATATATATATATCTCCATGAAGGAACCTTGGTGTATCTCTGTGGAGGTATTTGACATGATGGACTCCTAGATATATGGTTAAATGTAGGTGTACATATTTTGTGTGCCAATGCAGGGTAAGAAAGATAGAGAGAAGTGAATGAATATCCTAAGTGCAGATATTCAGATAAAGTCGAGAACAGTTGAAATTTATTGTCATCCTTTTTAGAGTATCCTAGAGACATACAGTCAAGCAATATTTCTAGGTTTGGTTTTATGGTGATCTATGTCCAGAAGTAGGGAAGATTCCCCCTTGTATAACAACAGGTACAGAGTAGGATAGGGAGCAGTTAGAGAGAGATGTAAGCAGTTTGTTAGTGGTAACTAAACATAACAAAGTTGAGTTTGTGCCTAACATAAAGGAGAGGGAGGACAGAACAGAGCTAGAGAAAGGTCACACCAACCCTCTCTGTGAGTAAGTCTTTCAAATCTTATGTTTTTTTCTTCTTTTTTTTTTTTTGTCCTTGTGACACTGCCATCTGGGATTGTGCACTGTGATATGCATCTGTAGAGTATAACAGCATGAGGTCCTAACATTGTGGTGTAAAAAATATGCACAAGGCACAATGCAGTAAGAGAAGGGCAGATGGCAGGTGAGACAGTTCCATCACACAGGCATAGATTTCATTAATTTAAAGCAATATTTTTTGATCAAAGTGGTTTCAACTTTCCCAAATGGAAGTTGATATATCTTTGATGAATGAAGCCTTCTCATGGACCATTTTATCAAAATTTCCACTGTAAATTTTCAACCAGATTTAGATCTAGATTGTTTGACGACCATGTCATTGATTCTTAGTTCCCTCTCTTCAAGTTTTTATGACACTCATAATTCTTTCACACATGGATTTCACTCATTGAAACCAAAATTCTTTAACAAAGTGGTTCCAACTTTTTTGATGGCAGTTAATAGATTTTCTTTGATGAATGGAGACATCTTAGGGACCATTTTTTAAAAATTTCCACCATAAATTTTTAATTGGATTTTGATCTGGACTGTTCGCTGACCATGTCAATGATTTTATTTGCCTTTCCTGGAGGAAAACTTTAATCCCCTTTGCTCTGTGACAAAATGTATTATTATCCTTAAAATTTTCTATCGATGGAATGAGAAAATTATCCAGGATTTTAATGTACACGTGTATTGATTGTTGAGGAAATGATTGTAATCCCCATTTATCCATTAAATGCAATTCCAAATCTTGAATGACTTGGGAAATTTACTTGTTTTCGTCAGGCAATCAAAGAATATTTTATGAATCCAGAATGTCCAACTATTAAAGAAAATATGTTCAGCAGAGATGTTATTAGTTTATTTACTGCTAAATAAAAAAAAAACTTAAATGAACATTCTCTTAAGTATGCTAATTCTATCATTTTTACCAGGGGTAGTACATTGATGACATGTATTGATCAGTTGTCAGTTTTCTCTAATAAACGAAAACACAAAACCCTTTTCCCAGTAAATTTTACTACCTACCTCTTGGGATTCAAGTAAGATTTTTAAAATTAGAATAATTGTGATTTTTAAAGATAGAATATAAAAAAATATATACTTTTTATAAAGAAGTGAAACAAAAATTTAGATTATACATTCTTTTAGTTCTAATTTAGTTCTAAATTTAATAATTAGCATGGCTGATTGGTTTTACAACATGTTAATTCGTGATTGATTTATCAAATGTCAAAGTTGTCTTTTTCTTTTGTATGCAATCATTATGGTTTCGAATAACTAATAATAATAATAATAATCATCACCTGCAAACAATTACAGTTTCAAGTAACTATTCTTAATATAAATAATTTGTACACACTTATATGGTTTTAGGTATTCCTAATTAAGTCATAATTTTCAAAGAGATCTATTCAACACATAATTAGGACCCTAACAGGTACTACCACTCTGAGTTAGAATAGACCTCATTTTTTGATTGGATGGTTGGGTTTAATGGCATATCAACCATTGTTGGTTATTTAATGCCAAATCCTGTTTTTACATATATATTAAATGACCTGTAAAAACATTTTCTAGATACACACAGTTAAATGATGAAACTTCTATTTCAAACAATTCAATTTAGCATAAGTCATTTGTTGGCACTCAGTTTAAATGTCAAACAGTTCTATTTGACCCAGTGATAGGACCCTTTCAGGTGCTACCACTCCGGGGCCAAGAGTAATGGCAATGAAGCAGTACTCTACATTCCCCAAAGCTCCAGCATTACTGGAGCCTCACTATCAGGTTGTTTAGCGTAATATCCAGGGCACTCATTGGAATGCAGCCTTACCCACTAGCAGAAATGCAGTCTGTGTATTCTACAGCTCCATCCGATTAGGCTAAAGTGAACCTGAGAGTGATGGAAACAAAGAAGTCGCTCCACACTTACCAGACTTCAAAAACTGGTTTATATGACATGATGATGGTGGCATTGTGAAAAAAAAAATACTTTTCATACACCTTCACCCCCAACAATAATTAATGACATAAGATACTAACACATAAATATCTACTTAATCCTCAAAATCAGAAGGACCAAACATACAACCATTTTAGTCTTGCCCCTAGTTCAACTTTACTTTTTTTTTTCTTTTTTAAGGCAAAAGATATTCTGTTTAATATATTTTTACAGAAATTATAACTATTAAAATACATTTAAACAATTTCTATCTCCATTCTTGTTCTGAAGAATTATAAGTACTGCTTATATGAGTTTTCTACATACATCTTAGGAAAACAACTTTATTAACATTTAGAGAAGTGTATAATGATTATGATTGTAGGAAATAGAATCAGCTGCTAGAGTTCAAATCCTGGACAAAGCTGTTTGTATTTTACATAGTGTTAATACCCTTGGCAAAGGTATGAATCAAACTATTCTTCCCCCAGAAAGGGGTAAATAGTAGGGTAGATTGAGCTCTTTAACATGGCAACTAGAAAAGGAAAAGTTTGAATTCAAACCAATTGTACTGTTTAAAAATTGACTTTATCACATCCTGCTCATGGAGGAGGGGTTGGCTAAACACATAGTTTACTGACATTTCACATTCTTTTTATTCTATTTATTGTCAATAAAGTTGTTATAATGTATATTGACTTATTTGTCTATTTACTTTGGCCCAAAACTACAAATAGGATTATTAGAAATAATCATTTTCATCCAGCCAACAAAATCTACTTTGTTTCAATTCAGCCCAAAAGCCAAATAAGTTTGATACTCCTGCATTATATCATACATATACACATGAATAAATACCATAGTTAATAAAATGCAAATCCTGGTTAGGTTACGACATTTGGTTTAATGATATATCACCAGTGTGGGTTATTTAATGCCAAATTGTTTTTATAAATATGATTTGTAAGAGAATAGTTTGTAGGAAACTTTATTTTTAAACAAGCCAGAGCTCATTTGTTTGCACATAGTTAAATGGTTTCAAGTATTGTTATTTAACACTAATAATTCTATAATCATTTGTTTCATAAATACTGTAATGTACTTTTCACACTAAGGGTGCTCAGTACTTTGATCATACTCAACTGGTAGATTGCAAAGATAGTGTGGATAGATTGCACGCTATTCAAAACAACTTTTTTTTTAAAGCTGTTAACCTTTCATTCATTCTTTCTATGGTAGGTGCCTTATGATGGACATACAGAGTGACCATTCGGCTGTAACTTAAAACTTTATTCAGTCACCATATAGACAACATACAAACTAGTGCAAAACTCTTATTAAGTCCAAATATCATTCAAGCATCATTGGGGATTATTTGGAAACCTGTTTGAGGTTGCCTACCAGCAGTTACTGTCCAGACTATGCAACCCTGGCCAATTCCTTTTCAGTGTAAGTCATCTATGTAAAGTATTTAATTGTTGTTAGAGTTAATGCAGTGATGCAAGTATGCAAACAAATATTGTAAATATAAAGTATACTCACTACATAAATAAATAGATATATACAGGGTGACCAAAAAAATATAGAACCCATAAACTTTTTTATTACTTCTACAAAAATAAAGCAAAATAATTCTAATTTTGTACACACAAACTACAGGACATGTTGGTGAATACTATGGTTCCAATTTTTCATGCACAGAATCTACTTCATATGCTAAAAAAAAGAAAAGGCTAGAATTAAATTTATGAATTTTAGTCAAAAATGTATGGGTTCTGTTTTTTTGGGTGTCACCCTGTGTATATATATATATATTTTTTTAAATACGGGTAAATCCTTTTAACCTGATTATTTTAAAAGTAGCTCACAAGCCGAAAAATTGTGAACACCCTTGATTTAGACAACTTGAACTATCATCTTCCTTTTTCCTGTAATATTTACAATACAGGAAATAGGTGAATTATCACGAGACGATCGATTATGAGACAAGTACAATGAATCCAAATAATCAAACTGGATCAAGAGAGAGTTCAATAGTCAAAGATGTTTTTTGTAAGGTAAACAACAAGAGTAACATTTAAAATTGACTTTGCACACACATACACCCTCATCATATCTAAGAAACCCTTGATCAATAAACTGAATAAAAATTTTTTTTAAATTGGTGATACTTTTCAAAATATTAAGATATAA
Source organism: Sepioteuthis lessoniana (assembly GCA_963585895.1). NCBI lineage: Eukaryota > Metazoa > Mollusca > Cephalopoda > Myopsida > Loliginidae > Sepioteuthis > Sepioteuthis lessoniana. The sequence continues at coordinate 4,825,728 of OY757917.1, forward strand.
ATGAGAGGTGATGGTGGCAACTGTATACGTTTTAAGATTTATTCTATTTTTCAGTAAAGTAGAAATAATTAAAACATTAACCTCTTACCTACCGAGTGCATAAGTGACAAATGCATCCCACCTGACAACCAGTCATGCAGGGTAAAAACTTTTAACTTTTCAGACCAAAACATAAGAAACATATATCAAATTATAAAACTACAATCGTAGTTTCATTTAAGAAGGATATTCTGAACTTCTTTACCAAAGATATTTCACTAATGTGTGAAAATGACAGTTGATGGATTTTATTGTATATCAACTACTGTTGGGTTATTTAATGCCAAAATCAGTCTTTTTTGGCAAACAATTATAGAGTTTCAAGTAACTAATAATAATCATTTGTAAACAATTATATCTTCAAGTAACTATGCTTAATATAAATAATTTTCACAATTATATGGTATCAAGTATTCCTATCTAATCCTAATAATTTTCAAATAGGTCTATTTGACCCATAAATGGGATCATAACAGAGTGAACCTGGGAGTAATGTCAGTGAAGGGGTAACTCCATACTCCACAAAGCTCCAGAACCAGAGTTACACCACCAGATGCAATTGAGTGCCATACTCAGGACACCCTTTTTAGGCAGATGGAGTTCTTACCCCCTTTTTAGGCAAAGGATACAATTGGCATTTAATAAAGCACATGTGACAGTGAATACATCAAGATTATCAAGTAAAAGGTTAATTGAACTGATGATTTTTTTTTTAAAGTTTGGTTTCTTTTTTAGAATAATGCTTACAAGAAAAATATGTTTGTATCTTTTTTTTTATCAGAGATGATCTTACTAATAGATCTGATTGGTGGTTTAAAAATATTACAATTTCTGTAATCCATTTGAGCAAAATGCCAAAAAACATACTTGCAGACATAACCGAATGTCTTGGCCGGATTTGTTTACTTTCCATGAAAGCTGAAAGACAGATAAAAAGCTAACAAAGGCCAAAATAATTTTCAAAATATTGTTATTTGATTATAGCATAAGAACTGATATTAAAAACAAACAAGATTTTTAAAGATTTAAAAAAAAAAAAAAAAAAAAAAGAAAAAAAGAAAAGGATTTATCAGAATGTGAAGTTTTATCTAAATTAACTCTGAATTTGTGGTTGTTCTAAGAGAAATATACTAAGAAAAAAAGAATATAGACAAAAATTTAAATATGGTTATGTTAGAAAATAGGATAACAAAAATAAAAACAAAATGTAAAACTAATAAAGGTATTGCTTTGAATAAATAATTAATTTTTTTTTTTTTTTAGATGAAAATCCAATTTTTGTGGCTTTTTGACTAAGATCAAAGTGTGGTATCAGTCGTCAGCCTCATATTCAATACATCCCAAATATAAATACTCCAATTTATAACTTTTAGAGTGAAGTTTGAGTGTATTTCAATGACATATCAAGTCCTTAAGGATTATTTAATGCCAAAATTTGATTCATTTCTCAATGTTTGATTAGAATCAGGACTATATTTTTAATGATCCATTGCATTTTTTTAATTAGATAATGATAATTTGTTTGCACACAGTTATATGATATCAAGTATTCCTATCTCATATAAATAATTTGCAGGCCAGTCAGCTACAACTGCAGAATACACCAACTGCATCTCTACAGAGAGGTAATGTACCATATTCACAATTAATGGTATGTGCAAAATGGGTGAAATGGACATCGAATGTTGATTACGATAGAACATAGGAATCTCAGAATTCGAAAACACGTAACGACTTCTTGTTCAGGTACGAAACCTTTTTATTAACTTTGAGTTAAAGGTTTCGACGTAAGGAGGAGAGACACAATCTTCTATGCTGTCTTATTCATTTGGCCCCCAACTCGAGCGGCCCCCGTAGGGCACACATTCGCCTCGCGCCTGCGAGCTCCAAAATCGATCCTTCTCATTTGGCGTCTAGTACCCGACTCTTGCGGGCCCATTAGGGCGCAAGTTCACCTCGTGTCTGTGAGCTCCAAAAGTCGAACCTCTTCATTTGGTGTCTAATCTCGACTCTTTCTCTCTTCAAATTCTCACACAACCTCCACGAGCTTCCGGTGCGTGACATCACCCGCACCCTGTCACCCAGTATCGTCTCGGACGATTATGACATCTGAGTGACACCTGCGCGCACCCGCGTTAACACCTGCTTCAATGTTACACCCAACCAACCCATGTGCTGAGCCGAAAGGTTCTCAGCCTAACTAAACTCAAAGGCATGAACCGAAATCCCTCGGCTATTTTATAACAGTAAGACCCCTCCACCAAATGTCTAGGATATGACACTAAACAATTTGATGGTGAGGCTCCAATCCTAGAGCTGTAGAAAATGTGGAGTACGCTGACCTAGAGTAGTAGTAGTACTTGTTAGGGTTCAATCTATGGGTCAAATAGAAATATTTAATCATTCACTATACTTGAAAGTAATTGTGTGCAAACAAATGACTATTAAACTGAATCATTAGTATTACTTAGCAATACTTAAAACAATTTAACATAAATATATATAGATATATAATTTTACATAAATATATATAGATATATAATTTGATAATTATGATATACACAATAGAAATATTTTACAAATTTGCAGGGTTTAAAATTGCAATATCCATTATAAGAGTTTAAAATCTTAAATTTTAATATCAATTTTATTTTTTTCAAAAGCTCAAATTTGAACAACAACAAAAAAAAAACAGTTTAAAAAAACAGCAAATGCCACTATTAAGCTTCATCATTTTCATTCAAAATTTTGTAAATTTCTTATTTTCATCTGGAAACAGACATTTGTGTCTGGCTTCTTTGTTTACTTTAATATAATTATAACATCACATTACAAGTTTACACAATTTCTAATCTACCTGTGCTTGAAATATTAGTACTTCACCAATGTTAAAAACACTTTCTTTTAATCTATCCATGCCTGAATTATTAGAACCTAACATTACCAATATTAAAAGCACTTTCTTTTAATCTAACCATGCCTGAATTATTAGAACCTCAAATTACCCATGTTAAAAGTTCCTTCTTTTAATATACCCATGCCTGAATTATTAGAACCTCATATTACCAATGTTAAAAGCTGGTTCTTTTAATCTACCAATGCCTGAATGATTAGAACCTCACAATAACAATGTTAAAAGCTCTTTCTTTTGATTTACTCATTTCTAAGGTTTTTAATTTGTAAAGCCGCATGTCAGTTTTTCCAAGCATTTTCCCAAACTTTTAAAAAATATATTCAAATAGAAGACAAGTTAATAAATATAGTTTTTACCTTAAATTATTAAGTGTCTTTATTGATGTTTAGTTTAAATAAGTGGCACTCACCTCTTACTGATGTCAATTCTTTCTTGGTAGATTATTAAAAAATAAAAAAATTTTAAAAAAATAAAAATGTTTTTCATTGAAAATGTTTTCCTCTTGTCAAACTGAATTTTGCATTTTATAATCAAATTAAGATTATCAATTAGAACAAGGGAAAAATGTCTTCATTAAATATTGTATACATTGAAACAACCTAATTTTTTATCAAAGCATCAAAATTGATAAAGTTACATATTATTAAATAATTTATCCATGAATTTTAGATAATTATTACTTTAAACCAGGGGCAGGTAACTCATGGCTTTATGGTTGCATAAAGTTTTCTAATATGTCAAGTGCTGTTTTCCACAGACTTTTCAAAATTAAAATTTCACAAGTCCACTTTAGAACATGATATCCCTTTAATTTAACTACATCCTCAACACAAGACTCACCTCAAATTTAGCCACCTTCTATTCAGAGGTGAAAAGAACAGAGACTACACTTAAATCCCAATGGTTTGGTTTCTTTAATGTTTAATGGCATATAGACCTTTATGGATTATTTAATGTTAAGGCCATTGTAGAGAGAACAGTAGTGGTGCTATTTAACCCATAGCTGGTGAGGGAGGATAACAAGATTCATACTTTTCTTAAAGGCATTAGGCTGAAAGTGAATGTAATAATGGGACTGCAGTTTGAACTTACTATGACATGCCAGTCCCGTATGTGAGCCACTGTATCATCAATGATTAACATCATGTCAACCCATCTAGGGTTATTTTATGCCTAGAGGTTAGGGAATCATGTGCATATTTATATTTTTGGACAGTTGTTCAAGTGTATTTTGGGTGTTTTTTGCATACGGCCCAATCGAATAAAAATAATTTTTAAACAGATTAATTTGACCCATAAATAGAACCTTACCAGGCACTACCACTCCAGATCAGAGTGGAACTGGGAGTAATAGCAATAAGGGGATATTCCACACTTCCCATACCCCCAGAACTGGAGCGTCACCATCAGATGCTGATATAATGATGCTACCTCATAAAAATCAATTTCAAAAAATCTGGCCCATTCAGCAGGGGCTGCAGAATACAACTGCATCTCTGCAGAGGGGCAATACTTCCCCAACAAATGTCCTTGATATGGCACTAAACAATCTGATGGTGAGGCTTCAGTAATGCTGAAGCTTTGAGGAATGCTGTGCAACTCATCATTGCCATCACACCAAAGACAACTCTAGCCTGTAGCGGTAGCACATAAAAGAGTCCTATCTATGAGTTAAATAGAACTGTGTACTTATGCTAAACTGAATTATTTGAAATACAACTAATTATATGTATAAAAATGGATTTGGCATTAAATAACCTCCAGTGGTTGACATGCCATAAAACAAAGCAAAACTAAACCCTAAAAAGTTACTAAAACATTAATAAAACTTTTTTTTTTAATTTCTTTTATGTATTTTCATTAAATTTGGACCAAGTTTTAACTTTAGATTTTATTGTAAACAGACTTAAAATCTATTGAGTGTAACCTGATGAATAGACAATAAATATCAATGTTACCTTTAAACAAGAAAAGGTTTGCCAACTCATGCTATGAACTATAAAATTGAAACCTTTTAATGGTATTGCACTAACAAACCCTGCACTATGATGTGAAGCTTTTACTATGTTTCAATAGTAAATACACACAAACATAGTCATCAAGTGATGAAGTCACTAACAATTTTAAAACTGAACTTTTGAAAAAAAAAAAAAAATGATACAGAAATTTTTTATTTTAATCATATTTATTGTGAGTCATGAAAATTTCTTTTAAAGACTGTAGAATATAAGTAATTAAAAAGTAAAGTTGGTGACCGTAGTCAAGGGTGACCCAAAGGCTCTCTTTTCCGTAGCTACTACACCAAGGTGTAGGGGAGGGCACTACTCCTTTCCCAGTGTAAAGGAAGGGAAAATTATGTATTTTGGTTTGGCACGCAATTTAATTCAACACTTGATTTCACCCAATCAGGATGACTTATCCTATTCAGCCCGGACCTTTCATTTCCGGCCAACAAATTGGGTAAGCTTCCAAACACACGCTCTTTAGCTGGAGAACGCCGACCAGTGCAGACGTCTTACTGGGGGCTCTTCTCGCAGCAGCAGTAGCATGGACACACGAGGGAACCTATCTAATTTATGGATTCCTTGCAAGGAATCCCAGTTGAATATAAATTAGATACATTCAACAAGCCTCGCACAGGTACAACTTTATGTCACCCCAAAATTGGCTATGTCAACATGACGCTTTTATTCCGCAAATGACAACTAGCTACTAATTCACCTTTGAGCCACTTTAATGGAGACCAACGTACGCCTTCTCCCCAAGTTACCAGACACACAAAACTACACGGTGACTCTAAAGTTCAATCCCTCACACGTCCGACGACACACGCTGCCATCTCAACCTTCTCAACTTCTCATAACGCCATTTTGTCTCCTCACTCACAATCTAACTCTGCACAAGTCTTGCAGCACCAAAAGCAAACCCAAATTTCCATGCTACAAATAAAAACCTATTTCCAAAAACACGTTTTGACCTTCGGCATCTTATCTTCTTTATCATCCTTCCTTTAATACCTAACTACAATTAGCGAAAGACCTTCCAAACTTAGCGAGGGAATTACACTCTTAGCGAGGAAACAACACCACGTAAACACACATACGTTACAACCATCTTCCTCGCTAACAAACAACAAAAACTCCAGAAAAATTATCCTACACCAAGATTCCTCTACTTTACCCTTGATCCTTACCTTATAATGCTGAGTGTTAAGCAAGGTAGCATCAAGTACCGTTTTTTGAGTCTTTGGTATGACTTGACCTGGAATTGAATCCAGGTCTCCCAGGCCATTGGTGAACATCCCTCAAATAAAATGAATTATAAATTTTAAAAAAATATTATTTATTTTTTTTTAACTGCTAAATAACTTCTGTGCCACCCAGTAGAAACTGGATCCTTAGAGACCTTTATTTTTTGTAATAATTTTCCCACATTAATCCATGTTGACATCACTTTCAGTAGATGAGATATTATTACTAAGGTATGTGAATGGATCTATTGATTTCAGAGACTTACCATTTAATGAGGAGATAGCACCATCTTGATTAAAACATATGAATTCTGTTTTATCTGAGTTTGTATAGTCCAATGGCCCTTGCTGCCTGCTCCAGAGAGTCAGCTTGTGCAAGTTTATTTGAAAGAAGCACTCAATCATCTGTAGTCTGTATCAGTGATATTTTCTGCAAGATATCAGCTGCTTTTTGCCTTTGTTAGTGTTGATAATGAATTACAAACAAATGAAAATAAACTAATTGTGAAAAGATTTTATCACATTGCATATACAGACTGTGTGGATCAGCTGATTATTCATTCTTTTTTTTTTCTTTATTGTTTAACATTATTAAAAATGCAGGTTGTGAATTACTACTTATATATTATTCCTGTGGGAATGATTTCAAATATCTCTCCTTCTCAACTATGCTTCTAATTACTCAGTAAATATTCCAAGTTTTACCACGAGTATGTGTATCAATTCTATAATTTTTGCCCGAGTCTAGTATGTGCACTTAGATGGGACTGTTTCATGAATTCTATTTATATTTGTAAGTACTGACTGTGACCATTGTCTCCTACATCATTACAATGTAAGTGGTAATAGACACAGTCAATGCTTACAAAAATTTTGTGTATGTGTACCCTAACCATACCTAAAAACACCACCCCTACATATACACACGCTATTAAAAAAATGTTTTACATCTTATCTGTAATTAGTTTATTTACTGCTAAATAAAAACCCTAAGAGAATATCCTCTAAGTGTGCTGATTCCATAAATTTTGGTTTGGTTTAGTTTCTTTGATTAATGACATATCAACCTTTGTGTATTATTTAATACCAAAGCCATCCTTGTAAAATAACAATAATGATACTATTTAACCCACAGCTTGGGGAATAATACTTTCAAGGCCATAATTTTTGCCAGCGGTAATATACCCTTGCTAATAAACCCCACACACACACACACAAACTCTTTTTCAGAATTCAAACCAGATGAGTTAAAGTCAATCAATGTAGCATAAATAAATAAATAAAGATTCTTTTTTAATTTAAAAAAAGCATCAAAAGAAATTTTGACAAAGCAAAGTTTGTCAGAAATATTTCTGGCCATTTTCACTGTATAAGGAACCAGTTGCATGACCTTGATGGAATTTGTGAACCAATCAGAAAGAATCTTTCTGTGCAGATATGAAAAAAAAACACTCTTGTGGGGTAAGTTGATCAGCAGTGAAAATGAATTTGTACAGTCTTTGTGATTGTGGCATTCACAATGACTGTGCAAACAGATTCTTCACATCTTTTGAAGGATTTATTGATAAAACACTGCCACACCCAGGTCTGTCAGCAGCACCCCCCACCCAATGAATCTAGATTTGTATGTATGAAGAGAAGGAGGCAAATAGTAATATTAAATTGAGATATAAAACTGTTTTGAAATATATATTTTTCTTGATAGAATCAATTCTCTTTTAATCTACAAATAGTTTGAAATATTGTAATACCATTTTAGGATTCATTTTTTTAAATAAATTTAAATAATACAGGGTCAGGCAAAATGATCTGACACATTTGTAGGTTTAATAAAAGACAAATAAAGTAAAGAAACAAAAAAGTGTTTTTATTTTCAAAAAGTACATATAATGCCATTCTGTTTCATTAGGTTTTGAAAATTAAATCAGTCAAATGGGATCTGTTATTGTCTACACACTGTTGAAGGCATTCACGAAAGTTGTCTATAACTGTTATTACACGTGGAATGGCAGTAATTTCTTGACGAATTGCATCTTTAAGTTGTATTACTGTATACCTTTGACTTGAGGTATCCCCAGAGAAAAAAATCGCACGGATTTAAATCAGGTGAATGGGCAGGTCAACCAATGTCACCACACAATGAGATCAAATGACCAGGGAACATCTCCCTCAAAATCCCCATAGCACGTCAAGAAGTGTATTATATGAAAAATGTACTTTTTGAAAATAAAAACACTTTTTTGTTTCTTTACTTTATTTGTCTTTTATTAAACCTACAAATGTGTCAGATCATTTTGCCTGACCCTGTATAATTTTCTTAATTGAGAAATTTATCACTAAAGTTGATTTCTTATTCAGAATGCTTGTGTTTTGAAAATCCCCCAAAATAAACAAAAACTTTATAATTAACCACATTCTCTTAAAAGGGCACAATGAGCTAAATTGGATATTTTGAATGAACATTGCAAATTTGTTAAAAAAATATGATAAACCAAACAATGGGAACTTATTTACAGAGTGACCCCCCCAAAAAAAAAAAAATAGAACCCATATATTTTTGTAGAAGTAATAATGGGTTCTATTTTTTGGGGGTCACCCTGTAGATGCCAGAATTTCACCAAAAATCCATTTATGACCTATGAGTCAATATTGGAAAGAATTTCATATTTATTAGATTTTTGACACACTCATAAAAGCACAAAAAGATAAAAATATTACATCTAAAACATTTGGAAGAGTCTTAATAAGACATGGCAGTATCAAACTAAACAAAATGAATTCACATAGTTTGACTTGGATTTTGGCTTTGAACAATGGAATTATACATGTCATGTACCTGATATCTATAACGGAAATCAACTTAGGCCACAAAATATTAGCAATTTAAAGAACATTTTCATTATGGATGTTTTCCAGAAAGCTGGGGAAAAAAACTGAATGAAATAAATTTAAAAAGATAGCATATAGGTCTTTATTTTAGAATATATATATATATATATATATATATATATATATATATATATATATTTGTAGAAAAATCGATAACAACAATCCAAGTAAAAGGAGAGATTTATTGAAAGGTTGACACTATAGCATTTCAGTTCTACTGAACCATCATCGCTAATATCACTCCTCGTGATCCTGATGATGGTTCAGTAGAACCGAAACGCCATAGTGTCAACCTCTCAATAAATCTCTCCTTCCACTTGGATCGTTGTTATCAATTTTTATACATATTGTCAGATTACAATCCTTTATTTACTTTTCATATATGTGTGAGTAGTAAGTACTACTACCTTGTTGTTTTTATATTTCCAGATATACAGAAAATATTTTGGGTTTTTTACCCCCAAAACTAGGTATTTTTGAGGGGTGTTACCTTAAAATCTGATTAAAAAATTCAAGGTTAAGAATATGTATATATCCTGTTAAACAAGCAATCTTCAAAAATAACTAATGTCAGGTCCTAGCCCACTGTGTGAAATAACTTGAAATAAAACTTATTTCTATTTAGAAAAATAGAAGGGATGCAGGGATAAGTATATGAAATCCCAAAGGGGTACTTTGAAGAAGACTTAAGCACCATTTCCCAAAGTAGGCTACTTTTTTAGATAATATCAAATAGATGCTTTCCTTATAGACCTTGTATATCATGATAACCAAGAGTAAATTATATTTTGTAAAATACAGGGAAAAAAAAAATCAAAGCAGAGACATTCCATTACTCACCTTTTCTAAAAGAACTCGCAGTTTTCCAATCATCCGATTGATCCAACTGTGGATCAGTTCCGACAGGTGAAGAAAATACTGTAGTCTTTCCAACTCGATAATGAGGGTGAGACTGTGTAATGACAGTCCATTGGTCCCATTAGCACTGAACACAAACACAACTGCCACAAGGCCTTTATCTGGAATAGTATGTATACGCCAATCTGTGGTGCTGTTGGTTAAATCCCGACACAGTTCACTGGCCAACCCTTGTTTACAGATTTGTAACAGTGTAAAAGAGTCAAGCAGCAGATTCCCACCATTGTACCACACACGTTTGATACGAGGTCCAAGAATATTGTCCCAATAATTAAATATAAAAGTACTAACTAAGGGTTCTTCACAGTCAACAAGTTGTGATACAATATACTTTGAGCTTGGGCTCAAAAGAACCATTGTGGGATCACCTGGATTCTGTGGGTACTGTAGTTCTTGGGGGTAGACCAGATTTGAAGTACCCTCAGAGGGTTTTATTTTGAAATTTGGAAGATAAGACTGGTCGACTTCAGATGTACTTGCTTGTTTTTCCATGGCTAAAATTTTTATAACTGCTTTTTTTTTTTGTTTGTTTTTCCTCAAGTAATTTTATTCTTTTTTTATGAAAAAAAATATTTTGTAAATACTAACCAGAAGCAATTTGCATAAAAATTGTTAAATAAACAAAAATGTTTTTCTTAAATAAGAGTTAAGAAAAACAAAAGAAAAACAGCAGATAATGAAAACTAAGTTTATTCAAATAATGTCCTTCTGTTAATAGTTTTCAAGCTGATTATATTGGTTTAAAAATAAATATTCATTTGAACATTAATGAGACAAGTAGAATTATTTCTCATTCAAAATATTATGGCAAAAATAATATAAAAGTTAAAAAAACAAAAGAACATAAAACCAAATCTGAGTGAATTTGATATTTTGAGATTTAAGCTTAAGTTTTGATAGAAACTTTAAGTTTAACTTAAAAATAAAACATTTAACCAAAACTCAACAAGCAACCAAAATAAATTCTATGATAAACCAATTCAAATTTTTGTAAAAGAAGTTATAAATAAACAATTAAATAAACTAGGATTTATCTTCCTCATTGTGTCAGGATTGGAAATAAAGCGTTGGTAATTCATTACGTACATGCATTATTTGGACAATGTAACTGGCCATGAACATATTTGCCATAACAAAGATAGCAGCCAACATGGTTAGTGAAGCTATCCAGTTGGTGCTCGGAGAGACATCTTGTGTCAAGTAGAGCAGAAACAAGGTGAAACTAACAACAATTACAGAGAAAAAAGCGTAGTTGATAAGAAGCAAAATTATCTTGTCCCGACTGACGACTTGGGTGATCCAATCTGCCCTCATTGGGAGGCAACAGGACAAAAAAATACACTGCTATCAGTCTAAAGTTTGGTGCTGAGGGCCCAGACAGAAGTCTGGCCAAAAATCCTCTGCCAACACCTGTTTAAAGGAAAAAAAAAAAAATTATTAATTGATTATAATTACCACAATTATTCATATATAATACACATCCCTAAATTTGGGTTACAAAATTCTGGAAAAAAGTGTATCTTGTATATAATATACATTGACTTTTTAGAATTTTTAGCAGCTAAATTTACCATTTGTTTAACTTTTTATCTAGTTCATAGAAATTTAAATAAAAATGATTTATGTTTTGAAACAAAACATTTAAGCAATATTTAAAACAAAGGGAGGTCTTACTTCTCTGTAGAAGCGTAGTCGACTTATTCTACAGCCCCAACTGAAACAAAACATTTAAGCAATATTTAAAACAACACACAACCATATTCACATAAAATTGCATCAAATCTGTTGCAAAAATAAGCTCATATTAGGAGAAACAAAATTATAAACAAACACACATTTCAGTGGCTATTTCTCTGTAGTGACATGAAATAGAATTGTTTGTTAGACATTAGTTGGTTTGGATCAAAGATATGACTTACATTCAATCAAACTATCCTGAATATAACGATGCATGTAACCAGATAAAAAGTTTTATAGTTCTTGTGTATAATACACACCATTAAGTTTTAAGCTTAAAAGATGTGAGGAAAAAAGTACAAGGTATACATGAATAATTACAATGTAAACTCTTTTTTGTCAATTTCTTGGCTTATGTCAGTGGAAATTACAGAACCTTTTGACTTGAGTTTGAGTCTGAGTTTTGTTTAAAGGCATATCAACCCCTGTGGGTCATTTAATGCCAAAAAGGTTATTTTGAATTTCAGTCATTAAAGTAGCGGTTCTATAGAGATGTTTGGTTATATCTTGCTGAAAGAGTTGCTTTTTTTTAGAAAATTAAAAATGTTTTCAGGGTTTGTATTCTTAAAGATGTCCCTCAGGTTTCTTGCTTGATAGTACTTAGTACAGATATGTTTAAGGTTGTTACAATCTATAAGGATATGTTCGGTTGTGAGTTGTACTTTGCATGATGGGCACACTGGGGCATCCTCCCCTTTTAACAGGTGTGAATGAGTAATGTGGGTGTGCCCAATACGCAATCTGGCAAGTATTACTTCTTCTCTTCTGATACTTCTGTAGCCTGTTGGCCACTCTCCGATAGCTTCTTGTATTTCATGGAGTTTGTTTTGGGTCTGATTGTCCCATGATTTCTGCCATTTGTCTGATATAAATTTCTTTATGGTTGGTTTTAGATCTGTATATGGGATTTTTGATTTGCACATATCAATTTGAAGAGCTTTTTTTGCAGCTTTGTCTGCTTTTTCATTTCCTTAGATGCCAATGTGACTTGGTATTCAGGTGAATATGATATTATTTTTAGAGAGGGTGTTTAGTTTGTTTAGGAGCTTTGTAATCAAGGGGGATGATGTATCTCTGTTCTGTAGTGCTAGCAGGACTGATTTGGAGTCTGTGTATATGATAAATTTGGAAGCTTTATGATTTGCTATGATATTCATAGCTAGATCAATGGCTGTGGTTTCTGCACTGTAAATTGAAGCTTCATTAGGTAGGCGTTTTTGGGTTTCTTTTTTTTGAGAAATAGCAGCACAACCTACTTTTTTTCCTTGTTTGAATCCGTCTGTATAGATGTGATAGTGATCTGGGAACTTATTTTGTATTTTTATGAGTTTCTCTTGATAAGTGATGGGGTGTGTTTTTATTTTGGGTAACTTAGCCAGTTCTAAGTTTATAGTTGGTTGCCTTATGGTCCATGGTGCCGTTTTGGAGAGTATGGTATGGTGTACTATTTTAGTGTTGATTTTGATTTTGTTGAGGAGGTCACTTATTCTTAAGCTAAAAGGTCTGATTTTTGGGGGGTTATTTTGATACAGGTTTTCATATTTTGTTTTGCCGGTATAGTCATAAGCAGGATTTTGTGGACAGGAGATGAGTTTGATGTAGTACTGTAGTGCTAATTTTTGTCTTCTTAAATAGAGAGGGGGTTCGTTTGCTTCTATGCATAGACTTTCCTTTGGGGAAGTATTAAAGGCCCCTAAAGTGAGGCGAAGTCCTTGGTGGTGTATTGTTTCCAGTCGTTGTAAGTAGGATTTTCTGGCTGCACCGTATATGAAGCAGCCATAGTCAAGTTTTGATCTTATTAGAGATCTATATAGCTTGATAAGGGTTTTCCTATCAGCACCCCAGTCTGTGTGGGCTATGGCTCTCAATAGTTGCATGGCTTGATTGCATTTTATTCTTAGCTTTTTTATATGTGGGATAAATGATAATTTAGAGTCAAAGATAATGCCAAGGAATTTATGTTCATCTGTTATTTAATGTAAGTTTAGGGTGGTTGTGCATCTTGTGGATTTGACAGAAGTGTACACATTTTGTTTTACTATTTGAAATTGTAAATCCATTTTCTGTGGTCCATTTTTGGATTTTATTTATGCATTGTTGTATTTTCCTTTCTATGGTTGTCATGTTTTTGGAATTATAGCAGATGAGGAAGTCATCTACATATAATGACCCTTTGATTTCTGGAGGGAGGCAGGATGTTATGCTGTTTATTTTTATTATAAATAGGGATACTGATAAAATACTGCCCTGAGGAACTCCCACCTCTTGTGGCTTCAGATCAGAGTATGTGCTGCCAATCAGTGTCCTGAAAGATCGGTCTTCAAGAAAATTTTGGATGAAGATGGGAAGTCTACCTTGTAACCCAAAGTTTTTAAGGTCTTTGAGAATTCCGTATGGCCATGTTGTGTCATAGGCCTTTTCAAGATCAAAAAAGACTGCCACCAGGTGTTCCTTTTTTATGCATGTTTCTCTGATTAGGGTTTCTATATGAACCACCTGGTCCATTGTGCTTCTTTTTGTTCTGAAGCCTGCTTGTAGGTTTGAGAGCAGTTTATTTGATTCGAGAAACCATATTAGTCTTTGGTTTATCATTCTTTCTAAAGTTTTGCATGCACAACTAGTTAGGGCTATGGGCCTATAGCTGGTGGGATTTGTTGGGTCTTTTTGTTTTTTGAGGATGGGAATGATTGTAGCTTGCTTCCATAAAGTGGGGATATTGCCTGAGATCCAGATATTGTTATATATGTTTAGGAGATATTTCTGGGAAATTGTAGGTAATTCTTTAAGAAATGTGTAGTGAATTTCATCTGGACCAGCAGCTGAGTTATTGGATTTGGATAATGAATTTTGGAGTTCATCTAGGGTGAAAAGTTGGTTGTAGCATTTAGTATCGTCAGCGGTGAACTTTATTTTGTTCTTTTCTTCTTTGATTCTGATGGAGTTGAATTTGTTGGAATATTTTTTGGTAGATGATGCTTGGGCAAAGTTTTCTGCCATCAGATTAGCTATTTGTTTTTCACTCAAAGCTTTTGTGCTTCCTAGGGAGAGATGATTTATAGGACTGTGGACAGTTTTATTTGATATTTTCTTTACAAAGTTCCAAATTGTTTTGGGATTGGTATTTGAGTTTATTTTTGCAGTGAAGTTTCTCCAGGAGGACCTTTTAGCTTCTTTAATTGTGCGTCTAGTTTTAGCTCTTTGCTGTCTATATTTGTCTAGATTTTCTGATGAAGGGTTGGTTTTAAATTTCCTGAGGATTCTTTGGCGTTCTCTGATCATAGTTTTGCACTCCACCGTAAACCAGGGATTGTTATGTTTTGGGGATGTTGTAGTTTTAGGTATGGTTTTGTTTGCTATATTAATTAGGGTGTTTGTGAAATGTATTATAGGTTCTTCTTGGTTTGTATTTGTTTCTGGGATTAGGGTGTCAAGGCATAGTTTTTTGTAGGCTTGCCAGTTTGCTTTTCTGAAGTTCCATCGTGGGGTTTTTGAGACTGTTTCCTGGTTTAGTATTTTCTATTATGATTGGAAAGTGGTCACTGCCACAGGAATCTTCATGTACCCTCCAGTTATATTCTATAAAGGTGGCTGGATCGCTGAGTGTTAGATCTATAGCAGAGAATGTACCTGAGGATGAGCTTAGGTGGGTTTGAGCTTCCCGATTGTGGAGACATAGGTTGTTGTTATGAATGATTTTTTCAAGGGTCTGACCTCTTTTGTTCGTTGTCCTGCTTCCCCACAAAATGTTGTGGCTATTGAAATCTCCCATCAATATATATGGTTTAGGGAGTTGATTTATTAGGTTATTTAGCTGTTTTTCGTTTATAGGGTCTTGAGGTGGAATGTATACAGAGCAGATGGTGGTGGTTTTGTGTAAAGTTGCTGAAATTGCTACTGCTTGTAGGTGGGTGCTGATGTTGATTTTGCTTTGGGGGATATTTTTCCTTATTAGGATTGATACACCACCCAAAGCTCTTAGTCCCGTGTCATGTATGTAGTCGTATTGCTCATAATTTTTCACGTTTGTTTTATCATTGCTTTTTTTGAATGTTTCTTGGAGACATATAATGGTAGGATTTTGTTCAGTTATTAACAGCTGGAGTTCGTTGTAATTTGCCTTGTAGCCATGACAGTTCCATTGGATTATCTTGTGGGTATTTTGGTATTTGGCCATAACTATTTATGTAGTGTGTGTCTTGAGTTTGGGGTATATTATTTAATTTTCGTATTTTCAATTTTAGGTGTCGAATCCATTTCGGTTTCCATACTTTCTATGTTTCTGGATTTATTTTTGGTTTTTGTAGGAGTGTGTTGAGTAGGTTTTTGTTTTTCTTCTTTTTCTCTGGTTCTTGAGGTTGATTGGTTTCTGTTTTTGATCGTTAGCGTTTCATTTTTTTGGGCTAGAGGTTGAAGGGATGTTTTTTGATTTGTCAGTTGGAGTTAGTTGTACATTGGGTATAATAGTTTTAAGGGTTTTGATTAGTTCATGTAGGTCATTTATTAAATTTGTTAATTCTTCTTCTATCTTTATTGTTTTTATTTGTGTTTTTGCTTTGTTTTCTACTTGGTTTGAGGGAGTCCTGGTTACCTGTGAGAAAGTTAATTTGTTAAAGGGATTTTCTATGAGTTTTCTTGCTTCAGGAAAGGTAATGTTTTTGGTGATTTTCATTTTGATAATTTCCTTTTCCCTTTCCCAGATTTTGCAGTACTTTGAGTCCGCTCTATGATTCCCTTTGCAATTGTTATAGTTTAGGCTGTTTTTGCAGGATTCCTCTATGTGGTTTGGTTCCTGCTCTCCACATTTAACACACACTAGTTTTCTTGTGCAGTGCTCCTTCAGGAGTCCATATTTCTGACAGTTATGACATCTTCTGGGATTAGGGATATATGTCTCAACTTTAACCACTGTATAGCCTATTTTCATTTCTAAAGGGGGTTTTGGGTTATTGAAGGTTAAAATGTAGGTATTGGTTTCAATTATTTCATTTTGTTTTTTGATTGTTATCCTTTTGACTTCTATTACATTTTGTTTTTTTAGTTCATTTTTAATTTCCATTATTGAGCATAATGATAGCTCTCCATTTCTTATCACCCCTTTAGAGGTGTTTAACCTCTCATGGGGGTAAACTTTTATGTCTATGTTGTGGATTCTTTTTGCTTTAATATTATTTCAGCTTGTTTTATTTCAGTCACCTCTATAAGGATGGTTCCATTTTTCAAGTTTTTTACAGTTTTGGGGGTTATTAGAGCTGAAATACTTTTTTCTATGATGAAGGGGGATATTTTTGTCAGCGGTAGTTTTTCTTTTGATTCTAGAATGATGAACCTTGGATATGGCTCATCATTGTCAGAATCACATTCAATATGGGGTCTTTTTGCTAGGGTTTTTGTTTTAACAGAAGCCATAAAAGTGTTGGATGAGTTTCATTGAACATGCTCCCCACCCACCTCAGAGCCCCATATGGGGATGTGCCTAGGGGGAAACCCATTCGCCTAGCAACACCAGGGCTACATGTTCAGTATACTCATGCTGGTGATAGACGAATTAATTTTTTGTCCCTGGGTTTTCGTTCCCAAGATAGCTACTTCCCCAGGGACAGAAAGGACTACAAGTCTTTCCACAGCATGATTGACCCTACAGCCATCGTCCTCATTTAGATTAAAAAAAAAAAAAAAAAAAGAAGAAATCTAAGAGAGTACTGTCATGACCAGCCGATTGATCAGATCGGGCCTCTCCGACCGCCCGTCTAGCCCAGTAAGGGCCAAAGTGGTGTGTTGCAAGAGACTTGACCACTCGATTTTCAGGCCAAGTACTGCTCAACCACCAGGATCCCATCCTTAAGCATCACGGGTTGCCACCCACAGCTAACAGGTAGTCTCGTTGGGGGGGTTTAACCCCTCTGCAGAGGTGCAGTCAGTGTATTCTACAGCCCCAGCTGACAGGGTGACCTTTTGACTTGAGGAAACTATCACTGACAAATATTTATGAAAAGTAGGTAAGGTGATTTGGTTTAACGGCATATCTACTCTTGTTGGTTATTCAATGTCAAATCCTCTTTATACATATATATTATTTCAAAGTGAATAGTTTGTAGATAACTATCTTTAAATGAAATAGAGATTATTTGTTTGCACACAGTTAAATGTTTTCAAATATTACTATTTAACATTAGTAATTCTATTTATCAAATATTCCTATCTAATTTAATATTAATCATTTGTTTGCACACTTTAAATGGTTTGCAATTCAACATAAGCAATATTATTTATCAACTATTCCTATCTAATATAAATAATTTGTACACAGCTGTAGAGGTTCAAATAACTAATAATGATATTTAGTAAAAAATTGAACAGTTCTATTTGACCTATAGATAGGACACTAACATGTACTATGACTTTGGTTTGATTGGGATTTATGGCATATCAACCATTGTTGGTTATTTAATGCCAAATCCAGTTTATATATATTTATATATATATAAGATTTGTATATTTTGTCCAAGCATTGCTATGTATCACTAACAATTCAATTAAACATCAGTCATTTATTTACACAGTTAAAAGATCAAACTGTTCTATTTCAATTGAGCATACATGGTGCATTCAATAAGTTTCCAGAGGCATTTAAAACTGTTGTAGACTCTTGAAAATTCACTATGTTATTGCTATACACCTTATAAGATGACTGACCAATTTTTATGATTTCAGCTTCAAATGAACAGCTACAGCAGCAATTGGAATACACTCTACTAAAGCTTGATTATCACAGCTGGGGAATTTCAAAAATGCAATCTGGACGTGAGGACACTTTAGAAGAACGATATGCAATAAAATTCTGTTTTAAACTTGGAAAAAATGCCACAGAAATGTATGGAATGATTCAGATTGCTTTTCGACCATCTTGCATGAACCGAGCATTAGTTTTTGAGTGGCATAAGATATTCAAGGAAGGCAAGGAGTCTGTGAGGGATGATGAGAGGTGTGACAGGAGTAAGGAAGTCAATACACCAGAGTTGATTGACCAAAGGGTTAGGGTTACTATGTTGAGGTTTTAAGGGAGTTCAGGAAGAGATTCCTTGGGAAGAGGCCAGCACTCTTCAAATCGGATCAGTGGCATTTCCACCAGGACAATGCACCAGTGCACAACTCCATCCTTGTCACAGACTATTTGAGCAAGATGGGCATCAAGACAGTTCCTCACCCTCCCTATAGTCCATACCTTGCTCCCTGTGACTTTTGGTTATTCCCTAAGCTCAGAGACTATCGTTATGAGACAATTGAGGAGATGAAAGAGGCTGTGACAAAGGTCATTGATACGCTCACACAAGAGAACTTCCATGAGGCCTTCCAGAAGTTGTTGGAACAGTACAAGTGCATTGCAGCCAGAGGAGATTACTTCGAAGGGGACTAGAGTTTCATGTGTGTACTATCAATAAAAGTGGCCATACGAAAAAAGTCTGGAAACTTATTTAATGATCCTCGTAAGTCATTTTGTTTGCACTTAGTTTAGATGTCAAACAGTTCTATTTGACCCATAGATAGGACCCTTTCAAGTGCCACCACTCCGGGTCAGAGTAGACCTGGGAGCAACGGCAATGAAAGGGTACTCCACATCCCTCAAAGCATTACTGGAGCCTTACCATCAGATTGTTTAGTGTCATATCCAGGACACTTGTTGGCAGGGGCCTTACTCCTTTGCAGGAAGCAGCTGATGTATTATACAGCCTCAGCCAATAGGGCCACACTCGTTGAGGGAGGAGTCTTATACTTCTGCAGAGATGCAATCGGTGTATTCCTCAGTCTCTCCCCCTGACTGGACTATATCACTTTGAGTCCTAATGGACCAGAGACTAATGGTAATGAAGTAATACTCCACATTCTGCAAGCCCCAAGACTGAAACTTTACCATCAAATGCAGTTTAATGCCATACCTAGAACACTAAAGAATTTCAAGTATTGTTATCTAACACTAATAATTCTATTCAACATTATTTATTCATTTGCACTAAATTAAATAGTTCCAAGTATTACTATGTAATACTAATAATTCTATTTAATATTAATCATTTGTTTGCACTCATTTAAATGGTTTCAAGTACAGTAAATGATTAAATAGTTCTATTTGACCTATAGATGTGACTCTAATAGGTACTACAACTCCAAGTCAGAGTGGACCTGAGAGTAATGGCAATAAAGGAGTACTCTACATTCTCTAAAGTTTCAGGACAGAAGCCTTACCATCAGATTGTTTAGTGTCAAATTCAAGTCCCTCATGGTGGGGAAGGTTCTTATCCCTCTGCAGAGGGGCAGTCAGCCTTTTCTATAGCCCTGGCTGGCAGGAATAGAATGTATAAATCCTAACCCTAACCACTGAAGGCAACTGCTCTAACATTACAATCAGTCATAAATGGATCAAATGGAAGACATACAAAGCATGATCAGAAATGAAACATTGTAAGTCAATAGTATCAAAGAGTTCAGATAGATAAGCGAAAGACAAGTTGACAAAATTCAACATCTCCTCCAGTAAACAGAGTGTTACAAGATGTGTTTGATCAACCACCCCCGTATGAAAACAACAGTTAACTAGGACTTGCCAAGATCATCAGACTTAATCAACCATTTAAGTGGTGGTGGGGCTGGCCAGATGATGCTGCCAACACAAAGCGAAAATAAGGGTGTTCTTTGAATCTCAATAAAAAATGATGAGATTTCTTGATTCACTCTTTTTCAGTAGTTTGGGTGTGAGGAGACAAACATTCATGTGGATGGAGAGCAAGTGAACTTTTTAAAGAGTTGGTTCATATTAGAACAAAGAAACTACCCAACACATTGTATCCACTATCCATTCCACCTGCTTCCAAAGCTTCAGGATCAAATGGCGGAAAAAAAGCAATCGAGATCCTAACACCTGAGAAGAGTTGTGATTTTGTTTCTCCCCACCCCCATCTGATGATTCACTATCACCAACATAGCTGTCATCAGTGACTATGCTACAGAAAGTAGAAAGACTGAAGCTTTAAATTTTTTCATTCTAAAATTCAAATGAAAACATGAGAACAGCTAAGCAACTTATATTAACAAAAAAAAAAAAAAAAAAAAAAAAAGAGAAACCAGTTTAGATATTTTTCTTTCACAAAATCCTGTAGTTTACAAGTGTAACACATTCCATTCTCACCAAGCCAAACTTCATGCAACTTTTTCTTCTTTCCTAGCATTTCCATCTCAATTTTAAGATTTGAGGAAGATATAAAGAACATTAAAATGAATACAATCCCACAGTTTCACACCATATCAATAGAGGAGTTTCAGAAGTGCTTTGACCAATGGAGAACTCACTGGAATAAGTGCTGAATGCAAAGAGGACTATTTTGAAGAAAATTAACATTTCACTCACTGCTCATTCCTGTTTTAATAGATACAGTTTCAGTCTCAATATATTTTCAACACACCTCACATTTTATAAGTTTGTTTTTCAGTTGTTTTCTTGCAGACACTATTTTAGTGAATTTTTTTTTTTTTTTTTGGACTTATCATTACCATCTCCTGTAATGATGATCAATAATAATAGATATTAATAATAATATCAAACATTGAATTAAATACTTCCTTTTAATGTTGAACCAGTTGTTTTAGTGGGTAATCCTCTTCTTATTTCTTGACTTTGAGTTTTCACAGTTATAATCTATAAACTATTGTTCAATATATTATGAAATTGCTGACTTAGAAATATGATAAAACAGAATTATGAATTCTCTTGAAGATACCAATTTTTAATGTTCATTCTACTTCAGACAAAAATTATGAAACTCTTAACTGTAGATCAGTTTGCATACCTAGGCTTCCACTGGTATTTATTTAAAAGAATGCAAATTACAAGATAATTCTATAATTTTTTTTCAACATTAAGTGATTCCATAATATCTTATAGTTTAACCTTAATGAGAATAATTTAATCTAATTTGTTTAAGAAGTATTTTATGAAGCTAGAATGTTCAGTTATTAAAGAAAAAATGTTTTGTATCATTAGTCTATTTAAAAAAATAATAAGATGAAATTAATGCTTACAACATTGGGTTCTTCAGCATGGCTTAGAAAAAAGTATAACCTTAATTAGAATAATTTAATCTAATTTATTTAAGAAATACTTTATGAAGCTAGAATGTTCAGTTATTAAAGAAAAAATAAACATCATCTTCAGTTGGTTGATTCCATAATTTTTACCAAAAGCAATAGAATACCAGACTTATCATCAGAACAATCAGAATTCTAACAAGTAAATCTAGCTGGTTTTGGCTCTTAAAATTGGATGAAAGAAACTTTATATTTTGCAGGTTTTATAAAAAGTCAACTTTTGTGAGGTCATGTTGGTTGGTTTTACAGCATATCAACCTTTGTTGGGTTATTTTATACAAAAGTCAGTTTAACAATTACAGTCTCCATTTCTATACAATACAAAAATCTATCTTTACAATCATTTTAAACAGATCTATTTGACCCATCAACAGGACCCTTAAAGGTACTCCCACTCTAATGGCAACAAAAAGATGATTCCAGAATCAAAGCTCCAGAGCAGAAGCCTCACCACCGGATGCAGTTTTGCGACATACTTTGGACAAGTTTGGGAACTGAAATGCTAATTTTGTAAAGAGTGAACTAGTTTCAGACCAGACAATACCAAATCACCCTACTTGTTTAGCAAGATTTATAGCTCTACATTGATATTAAGACAATAGCTGATATAATACCAGTACAAACAAAAAGTAATTGTAACTAACCACAATGACAACATTTAATCATATGAAAGTGATAGACAACAGGACAATCTAATTAGAACAATGATACTTTACAACACATATATACAAAAATAACAATGTTAGAAAACTCTAGAATGATTAACATATTTGCTAAAAATAAAACATCAGTCATTCTTTTCCTCTTTTATAGTGGCAAGCTAAACACATTTCAAAATAGAATACAAAGTATTTTTTTAGATGTGTAGGCAAAACTTAGACTATGACTGCATCCTCTGCAAAGGGGTAAGACACTAAACTGCATTAGGTGGTAAAGCTTCACTTTTGGGGAGTGTAGAGTTGCTATTACTCCCAGAGTGGTAGTACCTGTTAGGGTCCCATCTATGGATCAAATAGATGTTTGAAAATTATTTGTATTGAATAAGAATATGTGAAACCATAGCTGTGTGAAAACAAATGATTATTGTTATTAAATAGAATTATTAATGTTAGATGGGAATAGTTGAAATAATTCAACTGCATGCAAATTATTTGTGTTAAGAATAGTTACTCAAAACTATAATTGTTTACTAATGATTATTATTGGTAAACTATTGACATTAAATAAAAATACTTGAAATCATATGACTGCATGTAAACAAATTATATTATTAAATAGGAATAGTTATTCTTAAACATAACTGTGTATACATTATTAGTATTACATAGGAATACTTTAAACCATACAAAAGTTTATAAACAAATGATTATAGACAAATAAAAAAAAGCAATTTAAAAGAAATGCATTGAAACTGAAAATATAGTTATGATTACCATTAAACATTTAGAAATGAATTAAATTTCTGCTTTAAATAACCCATAAACAGTTGATATGTCATTAAAACAAATACATACACTTTGGTACAAAAAGATAAGGCCACCTTGAAAAAACACAGAAATTTGGATTGATCCACTTTTTTCTTTCAAAAATTCCTATTTTTTTATAAATGTATTCAGTAATAAAATTATCTATTAAAAAATTTTTTTGAAAAATTTTTTTCTTTGATTATTATTATTTCAAAAAATATTAAAATTAGCATGTTGCAAAAAGTTAAGGCCACTAATGAATTTATAAAATAAAACAAATTAACTCACAGATTTTTATGTTAAGATTAATTTTTACATAAAAATTAGCAATAAAAATTTAAAATAAATTATGTGATGTGGCAATTCTCTTACAGATCACGAGAAAGGAACGATCGATGCTTTTGAAAAAGCTGGGCATTCTCAACAAGAAATCGCCAAGAAAATCAACAGATCAAGGTGTGCAGTGAATAATTACATAAAAAATAAGAACAAAACACCCAAAAAGATTCCAGGTCGGCCAGAAAAACTCAGTCCAAGGAATAAACGGGCCATTATCAGAGATGTTAGAAAATCTGTTTCTCAAATTGAACTTCCTGGTGACATTAATATTTTATGTTGGACCATATGGAGAACATTAAAAAATTGCCCTAAAATGAATATTCAAAGGGACAAAAAGCTCCTTCATGGAACGAACATCACATAAAGGCAAGATTTAGTTGGGTCAAAAAGTACGTCTCATTCGGGGGAAAATGGAGTGATGTTGTATTTACAAACGAGAAAAAAATGAATTTAAATGGTCCCGATGGGTTCCATTGCTATTGGCACAACCTAAGGAAAGAAAAAAGATTTTTAAAAAACGCCAAAGTGGAGGGGGCCCAGTAATGTCATGGGGAGCATTTTGTTCTAATGGAATATTCAAATTATTTCTTGTAAGCGGTAACATGGACTCAAAATAATACACCGACATGCTCACCGAACATTTTTTGGAAGATTTCTTTCGTATTGCAGGAAATCCGGTTATTTTCCAACAAGACAATGCCCCAATTCATGTGTCAAGGCATTCAAAAGTGTTTTTCTGGCCTACCTGGAATCTTTTGGGGCGTTTTGTTCTTATTTTTTATGTAATTATTCACTGCACACCTGGGTTCTTTATCCTTGGTATGGCAACCAGTCTAGGAGAAAAAAAAATGAATCTCAAACCAGCTGAACTCCACTTAAAAATTGATCTTGTGTCACATCTTGTCAATGATGGAGGGGTTGGGTAAATACATCCCATGTGCCATTTTTTTGTCTTATGGCAAAATCCAAACATCAAATTCTTATAATAGCGACTAACCAGATATTTTTTCACTATAAAAAGAAATAAGAAAATACAATTTCCAATTCAAAGCTCTCAGTACATTATTTAATTTTACTATTGTTTATTGTTAATATTACTGGTGTGGTTATTATGAAATATTTTTACTACAAAACTAATCAAGTATCTTGGCTGCTTTGCATGTTATAATAATTAGTAAGCTAGAATAGTAGACCACTGTTAGTGAATTTGATTCTCACTGGGTGCCCCACACTTTTGGCTTGGTGCTAAACTAGGTAAATGACAGCAAATAAAATTCCTTCTTTCAAAACTAAAATCTAAACATTAAAGCGAATGAAAAATATTTTGTTTTTTAATCAATATCTTTGGAAATAATACAATGTTTTTTTTTTTCAATGATTGTAAAATTTAGAAAATTTTCAAGTGCCAATATTATTTTCCATATACTTACTACAACTATTCTTAATATAAATAAAATCTCTGAAGGTCCACAAGCAAGATCTGAAAGAATTTTAAAATTTAACAAAACTAAAATTATTATTCTTTTAACAATACAGCCCTTTGGGTGAGACTTTAAATATACTGACAACTTTCTCTACAGAAGAGTAAAACCACCTCCACACAAAAGGACGGTCAGTTATGATGCTAAACTGCATCTATTGGTGAAGTTTGTATGTAAAGTACCCCTTCATTGACATTACTTCTAGGTCCACTCTGATCCATAGTAGTAGTATCTGTTAAGGTCCCAGATCTGTTTGAAAATTACAATTATTTGATAAGAATGCTTGATATAATATAACTGTTAACAAATAATTTGTATTAGGAATAATTACTTGATGGTATAATTGTTTATTAAGGATTATTAGTCAGTTGAAACCATATATCTTGTAAATTATTAGTGTTAGATAGGAATACTTGAAGCCATATAAATATGAGCAAACAAATGATTATCATTGAATAGAAATAGTTACTTTAAACCATATAATTGTGTATAAATAATGTGTTAGATAAAAATGCTTCATATGATATAACTCTGTTCAAATAATTTGTATCAAGAATAATTACTTGATGCTATGATTATTTATTAATGATCATTAGATACTTGAAACCATATAACTCTGTACAAATAAATAATTATTTTTAAATAGAAATAATTACTTGAGACTAAATAATTGCTTTCGAATTATTAGTTTTAGATAGAAATACATGAAGCCATATAACAGTTTATTATTATAGTGTTGTGACCTTGAAGGGCCAGAAATGAATAACATAAAGAGATGTAAGCATATATTTACAAAAATACAGACAGTAATGGTTGCCAGTAACTCACTTAACTCATTTATCAAGTCAGTCACTATTTATAGTATCGGGAAGAGTCCATGCAGTAACGTCATAGGGTATCTCACCATAACATATAGTTAAATGAATTTTCTTTTTTAAATGATTGCAGTCAAAAATATAGTTATAATTTTAATCAAACATTTAAAAATGAATCAGATATCAACATTAAATAACAAGGTGATATGCCATTTAACAAATAAAATAAAAACTAATGAATCAAACATTTTTAACACTACAAAGAAAATGTAAAATAGAACTATAAGGGGTTTTTTTTGTTTGTTTTTTGTGGTTTTCTTTTTCAAATAATAAAATGATAGTATAAAATTAAAACAGTAATTTCCCCAGTTATATTTTTAGGGTAAATAATTATCCCATGGCTGGATCCATGAAAAAGGCAGGAAATCATTTTTTTAATTAATAAACTAGATTATACTTTAGTCACTTTTAATGTTTTACAGCTAAAACTGCAAGACTACAAATCCTAAATAAGGTGACATAAATCCCTTATTGGAAAATGTTAAAGGAATATGGTTAATTTGAGACAGAAAGAAGTACAAATGTCAGACAAAATTAAATGCCGCAACACATGATCTATTTAAAATAAGTTGAGGAATTTTTGCAGCTACAAAAGTTACTTATTTAAAACAAGTACTCATCCTAAATTTCAGAATATTTCTCGCAATAAAACCTCCCTCACCCAGTGTACATTCACTTGTAAAACAATAATTAGAGATCTGTTGCTCTAAATGTAATGTTAAAAACCTACTTCTGTAGCTAATATATATATTCTTTAGGGAAAAAAACCTAAGACCAATTACTTTAGGATTATAAATTTACTTCCATCCTGTTTTGTGTTTCTGATGTAAACCAAAATCACAAAGAAAAATATAACAGGATCCTTGTCCTGAAGGAATTACTCCCAACTCTGGTTTAACTGGACCGAATAATACCTATATATATATATATATATATATATATATATATATATATAGGTAAAACATCTAACACAATGATAGAGAAATGTGATTTGAAAAAGAATTTAGTAGAATGTTTAGATATTAGACATTTTGTTCTGTACAAGCTTCATTAGATAATGAATTGGAATTTTTTTTTGATTTTAGGAAAAATATTGGGAAACATTTCTACTGTCTATGAGGTTGTCATAGCAACATAATTAGGAACATCATAGATTATGAAACTTTGAAAAGTAAGAAATGAAAAACATTCAAAATTGTGTTTATGATTATTAATTAAGGTTTGGTTTAGTTTCTTTATTTAATGGCATATCAACCTTTGTGAGTTCTTTAATGCCAAATCCATCCTTGTAAAAGAA
Organism: Sepioteuthis lessoniana; assembly: GCA_963585895.1. NCBI lineage: Eukaryota > Metazoa > Mollusca > Cephalopoda > Myopsida > Loliginidae > Sepioteuthis > Sepioteuthis lessoniana. The sequence goes on from OY757917.1 coordinate 4,853,070, forward strand.
GAGCAGTAATATTATCAAACTAATAACTGGAGGAGGATATGGGGGTTCATGCCTTTCCCAAAAATATTAATTCAAAAGTGAATACCATAACTGGAGTTCAATGTAGCAGTCCAGCATGTTACTCATTGTACCACGGAGACTCCTCCCCGTTACTAAAGTGATAAATTAGAAGAATGTTCAAACTATTACTGTTGTATGTGTGTGAAGTGAAGTGAAACATTTTAAATCCTTTCATTTGTAGCTTAGATAACAGTGATAAGCATAATTTATAATCCTGGATGGGACAGTTTGCATTTCACTTAACACTGATGCACTTGAGAAAGTCATGAATCCATCTGTTATCGACCTCTTCTCTCAAACAGCAATAAGTAAATAGTAGGGCAGTCTATAGTCTTTAACTTTGGTTTGGCTATCCAGTCTAGGAGAAGGAAAACTTGCTTATTAATTGACCTTATGTCACATCCTATTTGTGAGAAGGGGGTTGGGTAAATACATGCAAATATGTAATTTTGAAACAAAACATTTTAAAGAAATATTTTCAATAAAATCATATAACATACCAGATATACTGGTTTTGCCAAAATAATTTTCCCTGGTTTATTATAAGATGACAGCAGTAGTATTTATTTTTAAGTATCTTCATTCCAAAAGAGTTCTTTTGATGGCATAACAACAACTGTCACAAGACATGTTGGGTTTTTTGTTCTTTTTTATGATATGACAAAATTTTAAGAGTTTTGTTTATTGATTCTAACATTGAATAAGGACAAAAAATATGTAACATTTTGGAATATTATACCTTTTTGTATTTGAAAAGAGAAAAAGGGTGAGGGTCAGAAGCAATTCACTTTATAAAAAAGGTAGATCTTAATTATATGATAGGTTAAAGAGTTTTACAGAGTTGCACACAGGAGATTTTTTAGTAAGATATAAGCTGCGGCCAAACAGACCAGCTGAAGTTGATTGCAGTCAAATCAAAACAAAAATAATCAACATTATTTGAACTGCAAGAATTGATATAGTCAAAATATCCAAATTAATTACTGAAAATCGTTTGCACCAACTTTGTTATAAGTCAGTTTCATTGATGGTATCTGTTGTGGGACCCTTACCCATTTCACCATAATTAGTACTGAGAGATTTCACTGCCAGAGAGGCAGATCAATATCAGTGTTATCCGAACAGTACAAGACTTCTTACCTTTTCTATGTAACTCTATCTTTCTTGTGTAATATAATCTGTTATCTAATATCCGTGTTTGCGTTTTCATTAGTGACCCTTTCCAGGGCCACAGCAGTATCTGAGTGCAATCTACTTCACAAAAATACTGAAAATATCACATTTTTTAAACAGTAATAGGTAATAAAAATTGAATACCTTACAAGATGAAATGCAAGGGATCATGGGATACTTAAAATGAATCATCCTTAATCATACCAAAGATGATAATGCTGCATACATTATACAACTGGAAAGGAATATTCTACAACAAATTCCTGTCACAAAATCAAATGAGTGATTCAAATAAGTACTGCTCCCAATTAAACCAACCTATGACACATTCAATGAAATGCATCCATAATTAGTTAAAAGAAAGATTGTAATATTCTTATCAGGATAACACTAGACAACACATCTCTTTAGCAGTCAAGCATCAATTGTTACAGCTTAACCTGAAAATTTTCGTTCATCAACCATAGCTATTACCAAGTTTATTCTGAGCTAATCTGAGCAACAGTAAGGAAAATCTGAACAAAGAAAAATTGGGAACTCAACAGATGGCTCAAAATATGCAACTACATCATTACACATGATAGGTTCCATACTTGTCATATGTCACAACAGCTGATGTTAGTGACAAGTCTTTTCATTAAACAACCATGTCAAATTATTTAAATTTTTTTCTTTTTTTTTGAGTGAATGCGGAGAAAATGGAATTTTTTTGCGTGGTTTAATGAAGTATTCATAATTAAATTGAATGCACAACAGACTATCTCTGTGCTCATTGTTTTATAAACTTCAACTACAATTCTGTCCACTGTGTCTAATACAAACTGCATATTCAGATTACTATTTATTCCAGTCTTTGTAGGTGATATTCAACTATCAAAAGATGTTTGAAGCTGTGTCTATTATATATTTATCCAACCCCTCCATTATGGGCAGGATGCACACAAGGTTAATTTTTAAGTGGAGCTTAACAGGTTTGAATTCAAAAGTGTTTCTTCCCCTAGACTGGCAGTCAAACCAAGGTTAAAGAATTGTTTGTGCTACTATTTACTCCTGGCTGTAGCAAGGGTATTAGCACAATGTGAAATCCAGCTTTGTTTAGGATTTGAACTTGGATGGTCAATTTCATTTCCTATGGTGATAACTGTAATATTAATTTGTCATTAGACAGAAAAAAAGAAACCTCATTTTGTAACAGGTTAATGATCCACAGGATATGTAAAAATTAACCAAAATTATATTTTTGACAGATAAAGATTCATTGATTTCTTCCTGAACTACCTAGCTGCACAGGAGTGTTGACAAAATACTCAACCATTATATCAAGTTGCCTGTATATTTAACAGGAGTCATGATACCAGAAAAGCATCAACATTCACAAATATTTTCGACTGAATTTAACATTTCTTTAATAAATAAACAAGAAACTTCTATAGTCGGTTTAAACAATGTCAAATCAAACAAAATTGAAATTTTAGTAATATTTTCATATTGCCCTCCCTATTTTGTTTGCTGATATTGATGGACAATATTCAAATATGAAAAGAAATTTGAAAAAAAATGTTAAAAAGCATTTAGGGTTTTAATTTGTTTCGAACATTAAGCCAAATAATTTGAACAATCATAAACCTTAGGATGAAATTTTGTTATAAGTTGCTTACTTATATCACACCAAATCTTTATTCCAGGAAGAATTTTTTGTATAAGACCATAAGAAGGATTATTTTCTTAAATTGTAAGCATCTTACCATTGGATTAAAAGACAGAAACTCCATGATGTAGCAAACCTAATATCCCCTGTTCAAATGATCACAATTATATTCCCCACAAATATTATGTTTATATAATTATTTCCAATAATATTATCACCATTGCTGAACAGACTTATTTCCAACAGGTAAACAACTCTTCCTGGACCACTTAACTGTACACTGGATTATTACAATTACTTTTTACATCACATATTTAGTTGTTTATTCAATAACAGAGTATTACCCAAAACCCAACTTTAAATGAAAGTTAACCTAACCCTAACTTAAACATCATAATACCAAGTTATGATTAAAATACAATCAATGCTTAATATAAATGACAAAATTGGACAACAAAGTTGACATATACAAACTGACAGCTATATTGCAATTCATGTGGATACCTTACATGGTTAGCAAACAAGATTAGCAGACCATTGTTAATGAGTTTGATTCTCAATAGGCGCCATATACTTCTGCCCTTGTGCCATATCTAAACTAAACTTATTAAATAACTACACAGTCACTCATGTGATATGGAGGCATTATCAAATAAAACTTATGTCTAGTTTATTTCTCAGGTTAAATAGAAATGCACAATATAAAACTTGGGGAATTTCCTAGGTTACATTTGTAAAATCAAATAATATCAAACTGAACTAAAAAGCTTATTTCAATAAAACATTACAAAATTAGAAGTGGTACACACTCTAAAAAAAACTAGTAAAATGGTAATATCTCCTCAATTTATTAGTTCATACTACAAATTTGACACATAAGAGAATTTTTTATCAATCTACAGCAAGCACATCACTGAATAGAAGTTCATAAATCTAACATAGATTGAACTAATGTCAAAATCATATACTTTACACTGATTATCTACGTTGTGATAAGTATTTTGTTTGGATTTACAATAACAAGAGAAGCAGAAAAGACATCTACAAAGAATGGTTATGAAAATGAAACTAATTTTAAAGCAAAAACTGTATTTAGCTCTGATTTAAACAAATTCAATTTTTCATAATATAAAATAAGTTTGATTGACTGATTGAGTTTTTGTGAAGCTGTTTTGTAAGAGGTTTTCTTTTGCACACAGTCCTATTCAATACAAATAATTTTCTAACAGATTTATTTGACCCATAGATGGGACCCTAAAAACTCCAGGTCAGAGTAATAGCAATAAAGGATAACTTTACACTCCCCAAAGCTCCAGAACTGGAGCCTCACCATCAGATCCAGTTTAGGAAACATGTAAAATAAGAGATTACCCAAAACTTGAGGGAGAAGGGAACTACTGTAATTCTAAGATCTTAGTGATATGTTGTTTCAATGTCCTGGGAATTATGAAATAATTTTTCTGCAAGATTTTATATCAAACCGGTCTTGTGCCAAATTTTGGCCTCGTGGGGAGTCAAATATTACCAACCAGACCACAGCAAAAAACCTGTTACCTACATAGTTAATCTTGACTGGAGTTAATATAAAAGAACGATCTTCCATTACAATTGACAAGAAATCAACAGTATCCAAAACAAAATTATTGTCACAATTATTAAAGTCTTAACTGAAACAAACAAACAAAAAAACAGTAATTTTTTTAAATGCAAAGAATAAGGATTAAGTGATATGTCGTAGTATGTCGGTAAAATAAGGGAGGCTACTCCCATTTGGTGAATTACAAAAGTTTCCGGTTCTCTTTATGGGAAAACTTGACAACTTCTGGTAACTTTTAAACCAAATTATTATCAATATTTAATCAAATTTAGTTGCTATTGAAATTAAACATTATCAGTTGTAAACAATGAGGATGCTGAGAAATTTTGCACATTTGTATATAACCAAGTGATGTAAAGTAGTCTCCCTTATTTTACCGACAGATGCGAAAAATTGCCAATTTTTTTTTTTTTTTTGTCAAGATCATTTTAAAGCTGAAAATCCATTTTCTAAAAATTATAAATTCTTGTTTTTTTTTAAATATGCAAAGGAATGATTGTCTGATTGATTTTAACTGCGTGCCAATTTCTCTGGAGTTATTTTATACCTAAAGATTAAGAAATTTTATACCTAAAGATTAAGAAATTATCTATTTATTTATGTAATTGTTTCTAAAACGATTTTAGCCCACAATTGTATGGTTTCAAGTAACTGATAATAATCCTAAGTAAACAATTATAGCTTCAAGTAACTATTCTTAATACAAATGATTTACGGTTATATAGTTTCAAGTATTCTAACCAATAACTTTTAAATCGATCTATTTAAGGCGCCTCGGGTGATACAATGGTTAGCAAGCTAAACTTGTAAACATTTACGAATGAGTTCGAGTCACATTGGATCTCCCATTCATACGGCCTTGTACTACATCTAATCAAAAACTTATTAAACTATTTGATCCATAGATGGGACTCTAACAGTGTAGCTGGGAGTAATGACAAGAAACGGATACTCCACTACCAGATGAAGTTTAGTTTTATACCCTAGACACCCTTTTTTTTTGGGGGGGGGGCCCTCTGCAGAAGATACAGACAATGTATTCTAAGTCTCACCGACATGGCAGAGAAAAATTATGGCTGTTTCAAAAGCAATGCTAATAAATTTATATATCTTATTTTTTAAATAGAAAAAAATTGTTTTTCTCTGTGTAGAGTAAAAAAAAATAAAGGGTCAGGGGGATTATTTGTTAATGCACAAAAAATTTGGGTTTGTTTACCAGAGAAAACGTGGATTTTTAGGCTGTTAATAAAAACAACTGGTTGGGTGAAGAGTTATGATGGAGAAGCCAGATGCCCGCTCAGGGGTCGAAGCAGAACATACAACCTGTTTGATTAACGTTTTAAAATAATCTTTCTTATAATTCTAATCAAACAGCATTTTAGCAAGAAGAGGTCAAAATATCAGACTAAAGAATTAAAAATTAATTAAATTACTTAATCACTAGCCAAGTAAAAAAAAATCAAAACAAAACAAAACACAGACTAAATAAAACCCAGGATAAAATATATTTACCGTTCGATACATAAGTATTTTTTAATGAATTTAGATTAAAGGAATTTCAGAAATAATTATTTCTTTTTTTAATCAGGAAATGTAAAAATAAGTCATTTATTTCAACTCCGTTTTTTTTTTTTTGTTGTTGTTTTTTAAGGACATGAGTGTTTTTTTTTTAATTTTTTAAGTGGGTTAATTAATTTTAATGCGATATGCCACATACGTTTGATAATCAACGAAAGTACAATATTTCAAAAAATATGAAGTAGAATTTTCTTACCTGGAGTTAAATGACAATCTGTCGTAACTCCCCATTGGTATTTTTAAAAAGGGGGACAGTAAGGTTCCTTTTCGATGTCTTTCAACAACTTCATGTGCCAAGAAAGGCGCAAGCAGTGAGTGCGGGATAGCGGTTTAGATGACGTAACTTCCTGTCCTACCCGGTTTAGCTAGGATGAAACCGGACTATCCTGACGGGATAGAAATAACTCGATCTACCGAGATAGGTAGTTATCTGTCAGTCAGTCTCTGTCTATCTATCCCAATTTTTCCAGACGCCATCGATATGAGTCTGCTAATTCTCAATACTTTTTGATCAGCAATTTTTGGCTTTCAAAACACAAGATTGTGAAACAGAATCTTTTTTTTAATAGTAATATATATATATATATATATATATATATATATATATATATATATATATATATATATATAAATTGTTGGTACAGGCAAATTTAAAAAGATAAATATCAAGAGACATATGCAAAAATAGGGGATTTACAATATGAAGAAATTTGATTGAAATCACAAGGGCCCTTTCATCAACAAAATAGCAAGCAAAAATTACAGATTCTTGAGCCGCTACATATTAGGAATATACAAACCAAACTTAATAGAATTAATTTTTGAAACCAGTGCTAATGTACTTAAATGTCTTTTGCTACTGATGCTATTTATAGAAACAAATTTGAAAAGTAAACGCTACACAATACACCAGCATAAACACTCATTCTTAAGTGACATCACTTTTGTAATATATCCTCCCCTGATGATGGTCCAAAGTTGGGCAGAAAGTATACTTGGGAAATAATTAATTATGGAAGGTTTATCAACCAATTGCCGCCGAATATCATAAGATTGATACAGCAATTCAAAAGGATTAACAAAAAAATATGTTGAAAAAAGTGTCTATAATGTTCAATCAAATATGTATAAAATGCTGCCAAAATATATATATATATATATATATATATATATATATATATATATATATATATATGGCTGACAATAGTCAAGGGTAACCAAAAAGCTCCCTTCTCAATAACTACTATGCCAAGGTGTAGGGAAGGCCACTACTCCTTTTCCTGGATACTCCACTTACCCTTGATCCATACCTTATAATGCTGTGTGTTAAGCAAGGCGATGTCAAGTACCATTTTGGTATGACTTGACCCAGGATTGCACACTGCTCTCCTGGACTATTCGCAAACACTCTAACCATTATATATATATATATATATATATATATATATATATATATATATATATATATAGGGAAATTAAGTATTATAAATATATTTTTTAAATATTTTAAAAACAAACGCAGATTCACTGATTAACCCTTTCCCGATATTTTCCCTAGGTTTTTGTATTTTTGCATTTTTAAACATCCTTCATTGATTTAACATCACTAATATCATCCCTCACAGTCCTGATGATGGTTTATTAGAACCAAAATGCTATAGTGTTGACTTTGTTTCTCAATAAATCTCTCCTGCTTGGTTTACCTTCTTATCAATTTTTTCTCCATTTTGTTGGATTTTACTCCATTATTTATTTCCATATATATAAATATCAAGTATTATATGTATATATAATACACACATATGTATATATGTACACACACATATATATATATATATATATATATATATATATATATATATATATATATATATATATAATTCAGTCATTAGATAGATAGATAAATAGATCAATAGATAGATAGATAGATAGATAGATAGTGACTATTTTTTTATAAATCTTTCTCTCAGACATTATTGTTTAATAAAAAAAAAGTAGAATATTATGTCTTAACTCCTCTAAAATATTCAACAACCTAATCATCAATTAAGAGTTTACTATTTTCTAAATATCTCGACAGATATTTTAATGGAAATGAATTTTCTTCTTTTCAGTTTTTGTTGAAAATGTTCATTTTTGTTTATTCATTTTTTTAAATTACTTCTGCTCAGTGTCTTTGAAGATAATTCCAGCCATTATAAATCCTAACAGCAAAAAGTATAACATAACCAATTAGATATCACAATTGGATTCTTCTGAAAATTTCTATCACTGACATTTTGTTTCAACATCTGAAACAGATAAACTTTGAAAGAGGGATATTCAAATGATAGATAGATAGATAGATAGATAGATAGATAGATAGATAGATAGATAGATAATGTATATATTCATATATATATATATATATATATATGTATATAGATAGATAGATAGATAGATAGATAGATAGATAGATAGATAGATAGATAATGTATATATTTATTTATTTATATATATATATATATATAGATTGATAGATAAATAGATAGATAGATAGATAACTTTGGAAAAAATGTTTAAAAATAAAGAATTTAGGACACTAGTTTGGTTGGTTCATTGGTTGCATCTTATGTCATATCAACTCTTGTAGGTTATCTAATGCTAAATACAGTTGATACATATATATTTAATATATATGATATGTAAACAAATAGTTTGCCGTAACAATTTTTAATGAGCCAAAACTCATTTGTTTGCACACTGTTAAATGGTTTCAAGTATTGCTATCAAACACTCAGTTTTATTTCTATGCAGTTAAATGGTTTCAAGTATTGCTATTTAGCACTGGTAATTCTATTCAACATTATTCATTTATTTGCACACAGTTAAATGATTTCAAGTATTTTTATTTTGCACTAGTAATTCTATTCAACATCATTCATTTATTTGTGCACCGTTAAATGATTTCAAGTTTAATAAACGATTAAATAGTTATATTTGTCCCATAGATGAGACCCTAACAGGTACTACCACACCAGGTTTGAATGGAGCTGGAAGTAATGGTAATAAAAGTGTACTCCACATTCCCCAAAGCTCCAGGGTTGCAGCCTCACCATTAGATACAGTTTAGAGTCAATTCAGGACACTCATTGGTGGTGGTGGGGGGTCTTTCCCTTCTGCAGAGATTCAATCAGCTGACTGGACTGTAATTTGTTTGAGACATTAAGCCAAATAATACAACTTATACAATCATAAACCTTAGGCTGAAATTTTGTTATAAATTACATACTTATATCTCACCAAATCTCAACTCCAGGAAGAATTCTTTGTATGAGACCATGAAAAAAAATAAAAGAGTTGAAGGAGCTTGACATGAGACAGAAAGACAGAAACTCCAGTATGTGCTCTATGGTTGATTCCCAAGTGTTTTCAATTGTATCTGTCAATTGTCTGGTGGGGGGGGGTATTTATTTTTATTTTTTGTAGAAGGATCATTAAATAAGTTTCCAGACTTTTTTCGTATGGCAACTTTTATTGATAGTACACACATGAAACTCTAGTCCCCTTCGAAGTAATCTCCTCCAGCTGCAATGCACTTGTTGTGCCATTCCAACAACTTCTGGAAGTCCCCATGGAAGTCCTCTTGTGTGAGCGTGTCAATGACCTTCATCACAGCCTCTTTCAGCTCCTCAATTGTCTCATAATGACAGCCTCTGAGCTTAGGGAATAACCAAAAGTCACAGGGAGCAAGGTCTGGACTATAGGGAGGCTGAGGAAGTGTCTTGATACCCATCTTGGTCAAATAGTCTGTGACAAGGATGGAGTTGTGGACTGGTGCATTGTCTTGGTGGAAATGCCACTGACCCGATTTGAAGAGTGCTGGCCTCTTCCCTAGGAATCTCTTCCTGAACTCCCTTAAAAACTCAACATAGTAACCCTAACCCTTTGGTCAATCAACTCTGGTGTACTGACTTCCTTACTCCTGTCACACCTCTCATCATCCCTCACAGACTCCTTGCCTTCCTTGAATCTCTTATGCCACTCAAAAACTGATGCTCGATTCATGCAAGATGTTCCAAAAGCAGTCTAAAGCATTCCATACGTTTCTATGGCATTTTTTTCCAAGTTTAAAACAGAATTTTATTGCATATCGTTCTTCCTCATGTCCAGATTGCATTTTTGAAATTCACCAGCTGTGACAATCAGACTTTAGTAGGGTGTATTCCAATTGCTGCTGTAGCTGTTCATTTGAAGCTGAAATCATAAAAATTGGTCAGTCATCTCATAAGATGTATAGCAATAACATAGAGAGTCTACAACAATTTTAAATGCCTGTACAAAAAAAAGTCTGGAAATTTATTGAATGCACCACATAAGTCTCGTATTGCTTGTTTTTATTTTATTTGGGCGCAAAAGTTGTTCTGTTGGAAGAGTTGGTGGGCGTGCTTTGGTTAGCATGTCAGTTCTTAATCATGTTTAGTATGCTAGTGCCAATATTAAATACTTTTTTATTATATATGTTTGGTTGTTTATTTTAAATCTGATCACTTTGAGAATTAGAAGGCATTTTTAGCAGTTACTTTTGTATATAATTTTCCTTTTATTAATGAGGATTTTCCGTATTTATCAGTGTTGTTGCTATGTGTTGTAGTTATATGTTATTTCATGGTACTGATATTGGGAAGGTCATATGTAGTCATTTACTTAGCTTTTAACTTAGATGTAGCACAAGGCCGAATAAATGGGGCACCTCGTGAGACTCACTCTTGCAGGTTTGCTAGTCAAGCTTGCTAACCATTACACTACCCGAGGTGCCCGGGAAGGTGGTATGTAAGGTGACAAAAAGGGTTGTTTTTGTATAATAAATGTAGATGTTAAAGAATGAAATATTACCACTAAACCTGTTGTAAATGTTTGATTTATCCACTTTTTCACTTATTTTTATCATCCTGTCAGATTCACCAAAATCTAACTTTTTCTCCATATATACATGTATATATATATTTTTTTCATCATACAACGTGTGTAAGCACATGTGATACCCTGCCCTCATCAGCCACCAACCAGGGGTGATAACACAGTTTTGGTAATTCAAGGCAGTACAAACACTCCTGGTGATACCAGGCAGCTTTTGCCACCGGACAGGGTATTTAAAAGAATTATATATATATATATATATATATATATATATATATATATATATATATATATAAATGCCAGATCAACTAAAAGCAGAGATTACATTGTACGTTCATATTCCTTTTTAGTGCAGTTTGTGATTTTAAAAATGTGTTTACTTTCGGTCGTTGATATCATTACGCACTTACAGTAACCGTTTCTTGATGTTATGTAATCACTTGGGAATGGTGGTTCCACATGCATTTCATTAATGCTGAAGACTTTTCACTCTTGACCAAATCCGACTTGATGCATATTGTGCCATGGTCTGAAAACAATATGAGGCAACTTTCAGACTGCGGCCCATGATTCCTATTTTTGAAAGAAATGAAATGACTGAGTGTCCTAGAAAACCTCGACAACCAACCTCAATAGGAATCACATGGCTTATCCAACCTTTTTCTACGCAGTCAGCACACAGTGTCTCATATCAGTTTTTCTTCCACTTGTGTGCCTTCTCCTGGTTTTCTTTCCTGGAGACAGTCAATTCTATGAGGAGGACACTCTTCTTTGATTCGGACCATGCTACAATGTCTGGCCGCTTTTCTGTTTAAATAACGTGAACTGGAAATTGTAGAGATATCTTGAGATTTGCTGAAACTTTCCAGTCACTAACTTCATTCAGTAGCTTCACATTGGAATTTTTTGTTTCCTCACAGGGCATTCACCTTCCTTGTGAGACTGAATTATGGGTTCCATGGCTGTTACAGGTTGCTGGTTTGCTGTCTTACATTGTGCTCTTAACAACTCTATGACCACTTCTAATACCTTGTTATGTCACCATATGTACATCTGAAACAATTGTGGATATGCAGATAGTACATGGCTCAAGGTACCCCGATCACTTTTATATGATAAGCCCAGATCTGAATCAGTATATCCTCATAATTTTAGGTTAGTCGCATTTGGTAAGAGATCATATGTAGAGCAAAGAAGGAATGATATCGCCAGTGGTTCCTTTGCAATTAAGGATTTCCACGATAATTTAATTAATTAATCTCCAATATTTTTCCAAAAATTCTAGAAAATTTTCCATATCATTATTTGACCAAGCTCATAAAGAAACATGTTTGAAAATGAATTTAGCAATATATAATGTCCTATTCAAATATGTATTATGAACATGCTCTAAGTGTGATAATTTCATAGTTTTTGGCAGGGATAGTGAATATATATATATATATATATATATATATATATATATATATATATATATATATAACAAAGTTAAGAGCAACATAAAACTATTCATAATTATTGAATATTAGAATGATTTCATTAACAAGATCATCAGTTTTAAGACCATGCTACTGAAGTCCCAGCATAGCTGAGACTTCAGTAACATGTCCAGGATGGGGAATCCTCACCTGCCCAGGGTCATACTGTGCAGAGAGCTTTCTGCTGGCCATTGCCACAAAGGGGCACCTGAGTAACAATTCAAGGACTGTGTGAAAAAATCCTTTGGTGCTTCTCACATCAACTATCACTAATTGTCTACCCTAGCTGAGAACCAGGATACTTGGTATCTCACCACCAACCATATTGTCTCCTCCTTTGAAATTCCCCACAGTACCACTCTCATGGACAAAAGGCACAGAAAGAGAAGGAGGAACTGTGATACTATACCATCAAATCCTGACCAGGCTTTCAGCTGCAACTGCTGTGACAATGCATGCCTTCCCATATCAGCCTTATTAGTCATGAATATGCCTGCAGTTGGCATGGACTGGCCCCTTCTTGATCTTCATTTCACAAAACCAAGTCGTGATAATATATATATATAAAAGTTAATAGCAACATTAAATTATAGTTATTAAATAGAAGTAATATTTCGGTTATAACACAATCAAATATATGTGTGTGTAATATGAGCAGCAGAAGCATCACATTGTTAATGTTTTGTTATCTTCTAACATACATACATGCAGATTATAAAGTAAATAAATAAATAAAAAGCTTTTAATGAAAATTTTGAAATAAATGTTCATAATTCCATTGTTCTTGAAATTCTTTGTATATTTTATAAAAGACAACTGATTGTGTTACTAACAATATACAGTATATGAAATAGTATGATCAACAAGCATCACCATCATGTCAGTAGGATTTTGAATATATTGACTGTATCCATTGTGTTAGCCTAAGCCACCTTCAAGAAGTGGGTTTCTTGGATATGACACTCAACTGAATCTGATTATGAGGAAATCTGGGAAGTGTGAAGTTCTTCTTCCTAACCATTACTCCCAGGTCCACTCTGACCCTGATTGGTAGTACTTGTTAGGATCCTATCAACAGGTCAAATTGATCAACTTGAAAATTATTAGTATTGGATAGGAATACTTTATGTCATATAACTGTGTGCAAACACAGGATTATAAACAACTAAAAAAGGTCAATTTAAGAAAAAAATGCAATGAAACATTGAAAATATACTTTTGATTACAATCATATATTCACAAATGAATCAAATTTTGACATTAAATAACCCATTTGGAGTTGATGTGCCATTAAATAAATAAATCAAACCAAACCATCAAAAAGTATTTTTAACTCTTAAATGAAGATGTGTTCACGGCTGATCAATAGATACAGTAAAGTGATGATGTATAGATATCTAGACGTCTGCCTAGGTGTTTAGACTTAGTCTAGACAAGACACTACCAATTTGGAAAAAATTATGAAACCAATCTCAATATTTTCGGATCAGCAGTTTTTTGTTGTTGTTTTTGTGATACACTGGATTGTGCAAGTGTGGGACTTTCCAAACTCGCCACACCTAACTCTATGCAACTTTTTCTTGTTTCCTAAACAGAAAATTCTTTTCAAGAGGAAGAGATTTGAGGACTTGGAGGACATCAAAGCAGCACATCATCTCAAAAGTAGAATTTAAGAGATGCTTCATCAACTATTTCCCAAACCTCTATGTATGAAATAACCCTAAAAGAGTTGGCATGCTGTTAAAATCAATTACGAAACAACCAAATCTCTCTGTGACTCATGAATATGTGACTCTTGTTGATTATTTTGTCCCCTAAATCCCTGCCTGTTGCATCTATCGGGGAAACTATCCGCCCAGTGATACCCTGTTTGTATTATAGCTAGCAGTTCCGCATTACATGGTATCAATAACAGAGAAATTCCCATGATCTAACCCCAAGCGTTGCTTTTGGTCCAAGAAAATAAGGGAGGTAATTCAACGACAGAAGTAAGAGTTCAGTCCCTTGTGCTTTTTACCTCAACTTCCCATATTTAAGAAAAAAATTCTTACTAGTTTACTCGTGCCATAAAAATGACGGCAAGGTTTAAATAATTTTGGAGTTTGGTCCGACTTACATTTAAAAAAAAGGATGTTTAGTTCTTCTCGGATATGAAATGAGACTAAGTGTAAAATGGGTTTGATATATATATATATATATATATATATATATATATAATCTTATGACTAAAATGGAAGTCACAAATTGATGTGTTCAAATTACAATGAAATGATTTTTTTTAGAAAAGATAAACAAGATAGCATACATGTATTTACTAACTTGGATTACTATAACAATGAATTTTCTCATATCTCTCTCTCTCTCTCTCTCTCTCTCTCTCTCTCTCTCTCTCTCTCTCTCTCTCTCTCTCTCTCTCTGTATGGGAGCACCTTTAAGATATAATTTCAAATAGTCTCCCCATGTTCACCATCCTTATCAACAGATTCTTGGAAACTCTCACAAATGATTAAAAAAAAGTGTTAATATTTCTATAGGCATATTTTTATTTAATAATAATCATTTCTTTACACATAGTTATATGGTTTCAAGTAAATAATAATAATAATAATCCTTAGTAAATAATTATAGCTTCAAGTAACTATTCTTAATACAAACAATTTATACAGTTACATGATATTAAGTATTCCTATTTAATAGAAGTAATCTTTAAACAGATCTGTTTGACTTATAGATGAGTCCCTATGAGTTATTTAATGGTGAAATTGGATTCATTTGTAAATGTTATTTTATAACCAGAACTATATTTTCAAAGTTACATTGAATTTTTTATTGCATTTTATTTGTTTATAATCATTTGTTTGCACACAGTTTTTTTTATATCAAGTATTCCTATCTAATACCAATAACTTGCACACACTTGTATGGTTTCAAGTATTCTAATCTAATACTGTTCCTTAATATATAATTATATCATTTCAAGTAACTATTTCTTCTTAATAGTATCATTTGTTTACCTACAGGTATGTTGTTGTGGGGCCAATAAGAGTGTTGACCCAGCAAATTATTTTTGTTGTTGTTCATGTGAGTAAATTGACAGCTGGAAGACAATGAAGAGAACTGATGCAAGGCAACAGTAACAACAAATGACCATTTATTTTGTCGTAGGTTACAGAGTTATGGTCATAAAGACGATGGAAATTGTAGAGACGACTGGTGGAATAGTCGCCGAAGATAGAGATGACTGGCAAGAATAGTCGCCAAAGGTAGAGACAGCTGTTGGTTGTCGATGTTGGTAGAGTCAGCAGGTGATTGTCATTGTTGGTAGAGTCAGCTGGCGATCGTTGTTATTGGTAGAGTCAGCTCATGATCGTTGTTGTTGGTAGAGAGAGTTGATGCTAGTCCGAGCAGTGAGTCATTCGTGGATTAGATGCTACAATGCTGGAGCTGGTCTGTGGTTGGTGTTGGTAGCTTGGTCACGCAAGATAAAACAAGTGGGCTAAGACTGCTGTGTCTTAGCTCTATGTAGATAAGAAATGAACGAATGAATGAACAGATGAACAAATGAACAAGTAACTAAGACTATCATGTCTTAGCACTGCAAAGCTGAGGAATGGGCAAACGAGTGTTGTGGCTACAACTAGCATGTCTTAGCACTGAGAAGCTGGGGAACGAGCAAGCGAGTGTCGTAGCTAAGACTACTGTGTCTTAGCACTACATAGCTGAGTAAACGGATAGGGAAACTGCCTTAGCACTGTGAAAGTGGGAACTGACCAAAATGGTTAAGTCTGGATGGTCTTAATATCCTCTTCATGTTTGCCTCCAGGCTGTTTGCTTCGACAGGTTCATGAGAACTGTCAGAAATACTCCAACACTTGGGATGGAGACCTCTAATGGTCCTTAAAAGGAACTTTTCACATATCTATGTAGGTGTAAGTCAGATGCAACCACTAGACGTAGGATCCCACCTTGAGAGCTTCGCTTAGTGCCTCCCTCAACTGATGAAAAGGCTTGTCTATAAATAGAGCAAAAGTAGAATCACACTACCAGGGCCACATGGACAGAAAGTTCATCCATAAAAAATATCAGTGGTAATACAACCCTTCCTTAGCCTGAAAAAGGCTTCTGAAGATAATCCACTTTATTTTGATTGAGTGACTTTCGAAAGACAGGCACTGTTAATGTTGTAAAAAGATAGATTTTTTTCCTTTCCTCGCTGGTGCTGCTAGTCAGGGCTATGGGGGATTTCATCATTTTCAGACGTTAAGGGATTGAAGTGGTCTGGTTTGTTTACATTTTTGACAGGGCACGACAATGTGGTTTTAAGTAACTAATGATAATAATCCTTAGTAAACAATTATTACTTCAAGTAATCATTCTTTGTACAAATAATTTGGACACAGTTATATAGTATCAAATATTCCCATCTGATACTAATCATTTTCAAAGAGATTTATTTGACTCTTAGATTGGATACTAACACATTCTACCACTCCAGGTCTGAGTGGACCAGGGAATAATGACAAAAAGAGGTACTCTGCACTCTCCAGAATTCAAGAACTGAAGCTTCATTTTCTGTTGCAATTTAGTGTTATATCCAGGACACCCCTTTTCAGAAGGACGTTACCCTTCTGCAGGGAGGATACAGTCAGCATATGCTAAACCTCACTTATAAGGCAGACCCCCTTTAGTCAAGAGACCAGTATGAACTTACTTCCTCTGCCTACTTTCAATGACATAGTATTTTTAATTAAAGGAAGGGAAAGGATGAGAGAAATATACAAATAAAAACTAATAATTTGCACACAATTATATGGTTTCAAGTATTCCAATCTAATACAACTAATTTACACATAATTATGATTTCAAGTAACTTAGCAGTTATTATTAAAAGTCTTTTGGAAGATAGGGGAGATAATCCCAGATATTTATGTAGTTTTAAGAATTTTTTTATCAAAACCTTTTTATTTTTCAAAAAGGAAAAAAATTAACAATAGACACAGAAGATTATCATTAGCCACTTGAAACAATATCATTGCTTGAAAAAAAGGCTGATTCGAGCTTTAAATAACCCAACAAGGATTGACCTTCCATAAAACCAACCAACCAACCAACTAACTGTTACTACAACTACTATTACAACTGGGGAGTCCCTGCGGTCTAGTGGCTAACATGCTAGGTTATAACATTGTAGTAAGAAAGTTTGAAATTAAATCGCACTATTTTAACCAGCTCATTAGCCTAGTGGGGTAGAGTGTTCACCAATGGTCCAGGAGACCTAGGTTCAATCCCAGGTCAAGTCATAACAAAGACTTTAAAAATGGTACTTAATACCTACTTGCTTAACACTCAGCAATATAGGGTACGTATTGAGGGTAAAGTGGAGCAATCCAGAGAAAGGAGTAGCTCCCTCCTCTACACCTCGGCGTAGTAGCTATTGAAAAGGGAGCCTTCTGGTCACCCTTGATTATGGTCGCCAACTTTACTTTACTTTATTACATTTACTTTCTGACTAATACCATTGGGAAAAGTATGAAGCCCCTTATACCCCCAACAATTGGCTAAATAGTACCACTACTATTCTCCACACAAGGTTGATATGCCATTAAACAAAAAAACTGACCAACCAACCAACTACTACAACTACTATTACTCACTGGTGATGATGTTTCATTTTTTTACCCAGTTTTGTCATTTTATTGTTTAAAAATTAATCACTAACAGAAAACATGAAGAAGTGTAAAAAGCAATTTTTTCAAAGAAATTGCTATTTTCCTTCTTTAAAAATAAAAATATCATTGCTTCAGTTTCCCCCACCCACAATATGTAACATTTTCTTTAGATTTTCATTGTTTGAACTAGAGAGTCATAGCTTAATTTTATTTCAATTTTTATTACATCTTAACACA
The DNA here is from genome assembly GCA_963585895.1 of Sepioteuthis lessoniana. Lineage (NCBI taxonomy): Eukaryota > Metazoa > Mollusca > Cephalopoda > Myopsida > Loliginidae > Sepioteuthis > Sepioteuthis lessoniana. The sequence goes on from OY757917.1 coordinate 4,871,409, forward strand.
GCAGATGATAAATTAAATTAAGAAATTAGAAATGGAGAAAGACAAGATTAAAATGCAAGACATAATTCAAATGTTTTAATTATTCAAAGAAATGTGAATGAAACAGACATAAAATATCAAACATTTTTTTAACTGCGACAGATCAACTGAGATTTGAGCTTGAAATGACCATTAGTGTTCAATTTACACTGAATATCAAGTGTCATATTTTCGGACACAAAAACAGTGTCCAGTTATGTACAATGTCTATTTTGTAAACTGAAACCCCATTTTGTAGCTGCCTCACTTGATTTCACGTTTAAAGTTAAGTTTTATTGGAAATTATTAATGGAGTCACTTTTTATGTGCCCCGTGATTAGTTGAAAAACAACCAATCAGGGGCCACTATTAGCACATCTGCTGTACCACCATATATGTGCATATTTTTCAAACTAACATCCCCTTTTCTTCCTTTAATGCCAATGATATAACACGGAATCTTGACTGCTGACAAAACAGGCTACGAGTCCATGTGGCACTACATATGAGAATACTCTACGCACATGGAGACCCAGAATTCTCCTGCAAACCTTTGAATCTGTAAGGACCAGCTACCAAAACTACATGGAACTGAAAGAACTGTTACCTAGATGAATGCTATAGCTAAATCTACAGAAAACACCTCTTTTGCAATTATTCTTTTCTTCTTTCTTTATCTATTTCTTTAAATATAAACCCTTTTTTCAACTGAATTGTTGTTTTGTTCCTTTTCTCTTGTCACATCTTGTGCTACAGTAAGCTTAATTTTTCCTTATACTGCAGATGTAGAGTTTGTCTTAATTTTCAACAGGTAAAATCCCAACAGTTTCTCAAAAATGGAAAAAAATGAAAATCACTTTAAATGAAGTGGACCTAAATATATTAGAATTTTTTGTTTGCAATGAAAGTATGTTATGCCAATTAAAAAAATTTTAACCAAATACTCTAATATCTATCAAATAAGAATTTTTTCTGATTTTTTTCTTTTACATGGGAATAATCTTATATCCAGTACATTATTACAAACATCGCTGATTCCATATAATTTTCTCAAATAACAAATATAACAGAATTTTCCCAGGTTTTTCTATTTTAAACTGAGAATTTAGATAATTCAATTTTCATGAAACATTGCATTTCAAAGAAAGTAGGCAATGTATGTGTACAGAGATAAAAATGATTGTCTTCCCTTGGATTGTGGGAAGGGGGCATATCACATCATGTGTCCATTTGTCAAATGAGAATTAGACCTCTAATTCTTTCTTTTTGCCTTTGTTCTTTGAATGGAAAAGACAGTATCTTTAGTCCATACCAATTTGGGGAAAAATAAACATCATTTTAATTTTTTCCTTCAACAAAATGGAAACATTGTTTCCAATTCAGGCTAGACAATCTATATTACCTTGCCATAAAAACCAAGACAAGATATTTACATCACCCTTCTTTATACCTTCTTTCATGTATGCTAGTTATTGGAGCAGTTGTGGTAGAATGTTCGCCAATGGCTCCAGAGACTGAGGTTCAATCTCAAGTCGAGTCATACTAAAGACTCAAAAAATGGTACTTGATGCTTCCTTGCTTAACACTCAGCATTATAAGGTACATTTCAAGGGTAAAGTGGAACAATCCAGGGAAAGGAATAGTGCCCTCCCCAACACCTTGGTGTAGTAGCTATTGAAAAGGGAGCCTTTGGGTTAACCTCAACTAAGGTTGCCAACTTTACTTTACATGTGATTTATTTGTTTTGGGACTTGTGATACTATTTACCAACCCCTCCGCTCGGGCAGGATATGACACAAGGTCAATTTTTAAGCAGAGTTTAACAGGTTTGAATTCAGAGTTTTCCTTCTCCTAGACTAGTCGCCTAACTAAGGCTGAAGAACCTAGTCTCTCCAACTATTTACCCATAGCTGGAGGGAGAATAATTGGATTCATACCTTCCTCATGTGAAATGCAATCAGTCTCGTCCAAGATTTGAACTCGTGTCGCCGTGTCCATTTCCTACGACGATAACGACTACACCACGGGCACCTCCACCTTGTGATAATTGTTGTAATATTTATTATATTGTTATATATACTTATTAAATGTTTTGACTGTTTTTATGAGTTTATTTCATCTTTCCTTTCTATTTATTTTGTTTTAATCAATAAATAGATTTACAAATGCTATTATTGGAACTTGATGACTGAGAAATGATTTAGTATCCTTCCAGTACCAAATAGGTGGTCGATGGTAAACAACTGATAATCACTCCAACATATGTATTTACCCAACCCCTTCACCATGAGCTGGAAGTGACACAAGGTCAATTGTTAATGAGAGTTCAAAAGGTTTGCATTCAGAGTTTTCCTTCTCTGAGACTGGCTATCATATCAAAGTTAAAGAGTTAATAGGTGGCACTAGAAATATTGGATGCATATCTTTTCGAAGGTAAAAGTCGGTTATGTATGCCGATTCAAATTTGTAGTTTGGTTGGGTTTTATGACATATCAACCATTGTAGATTATTTAACGCCAAATCTTCTTTATACATATATATTAAATATGTGTCTATTCTTTATACATATATATTAAATATGTGTCTATTCTAAAAGTCCTGTTAATTTTTTTTGGTGTTTTTAATTTATATCAAAAACCCATAACAGGATGGAAACAAATTTATAATCCTAATATGACCGGTTTTTGTTTTTTCTTAAAGAAATATATATTAAATATATATATACGATTTGTAAACAAATTTTATAGATAACATTCTTAAACAAACTTGAGCTCTTTTTTGCATACAGTTAAATGGTTTTTAGAGTGTTCGCCAATGGTCCAGGAGACTGGGGTTCAATCCTAGGTCGAGTCATACCAAAGACTCAAAAAATGGTACTTGATGCCGCTTTGCTTAACACTCAGCATTATAAGGTAAGGATCAAGGGTAAAATGGAGCAATCCAGGGAATGGAGTAGCACCCTCCCTTACACCTCAGTGTAGTTGCTATTGGAAAGGGAGCCTCTCGGTCACCCTTGACTAAGGTCGCCAACTTACTTTTTCTTACATAACAGTCGCAATTTAACATCAGTCCCTACAAGGTTGATATGCTATGTATGCTTGTTATTGGAGCAGTACATGTGATTTATTTGTTTTGGGACTTGTGATCATTGTTGTAATATTTATTATATTGTTAAATGTACTTATTAAATGTTTTGACTGTTTTTATGAGTTTATTTCATCTTTCCTTTCTATTTATTTTGCATTGATGTATCAATGGATATATTTGACCTATAGATAGGAGGACCCTATCAGGTGTTATCACTCCAGGTTAGAGTGGATTTGGGAGCAATAGCAATGAAGGGTACTCCACATTCCCCAAATCTCCAAGACTTGAACCTTACTATCAGATGGTTTAATGTGATATCCAGGTCACTGATTTGGGAGTCTTACCCTTCTATAGAGTTGCAATCAGTGTATTCTATTGTCCTAGCTGACTGGGCTGGATTCAAGTTTGAAAAACAAAAATTATGCTAAAATTTTGTAAAATTTTTTAGTAGCATCAATCAAACAATTCTGTTTTTTCTTGGGAGAGGGGTAGTATTATTCATTTTGGCTTTGATTTAAAAAATTTTTTTCTTTTCTTTTTTATAGCTAAAACATTTTAGTGTTTGTTTTTTTGTCATTGAAACATATATATATATATATATATGTGTGTGTGTGTGTGTGTGTGTGTGTGTGTGTGTGTGTAACAGTTGGCTACTTCACCAGAAAATTCCGTTACAAAGAGATGGGTAAATCACATAATAAGATAATCCATTCTTATGGTAACAGTACATGCTTGGTGTCTCTTGAAGTGAGCAAAGTTTGGGTGCACATAACAACGAGAAAAGCATGGTAATTCAAGAACTACAACAGTAAATATATGTACATATTTTTCTGTTTCCTAAAAATATCATCGATGAGAAATTCAAACAATTCTGCAAATTTCTCTAGGATGATAAGTAGTTTGAAACCGATATATTGGATGTCAAAGACACACACAGAATGTCAAAGATACTCCCACCAAAAAAGGCACATATTCAAGGATACCAATGATCCATTTGTCCGTAGGCACTTCACATGATGTAATGATTAACAAGCTGGAAGACAATTGGATACTTGGGAGTGGAGAAGATATTCAAGTTGATCCCCCAATCTCTAAGGATCCTTAGGATTAGTATATCCATAATATACTAACGCTGAACACAACAGAAGGAAAGACAAGATAAATTCATTTATACAAACCAAGAACATTCAACATTAAAAGAAAGAATACCCAAACATGTTCCAACATCTAGAATTATGCACATATTGTTCCATGAACAAGTAGTATGTGAAAGGTGTACACCATAGAAAAAGGTTGACTTAAGGGTCAGTAAGATAGCCATGTGGCTTTGCTGGTAAGGACAGCATTGCCACAATTCAAAAATTAAAAGCAAAAAAAGATCAAGGATTGGTTTCTGGAACTATCATGTGACTCCTGTGGGCTCCCACCAGGCCTCTAACAAACATGCAAATCACGTAAAAGACATAGTAATTTATGACAGGAAGCAAAATCAGCGCATGCTTTCACAGAAGCTTTTATCACCTTGGTGAGGCAGACATATCTTTTCCTCTCGGCTGCTTGTAGGGAGTTCATGTGCTTGGTAAGGTCCGAGGATTTAGCAGCAGATTGTGCCTCCTGCTAGTGACAGCCTCTGCTGTACATACCCACTGAACACAGAGACACATGATTGACCCTCAAACTTATAATTTGCCAAAGATGATTGCACATTCTGCAAACACCTTGACTGAGGAAGTACAGCTATTTCTACTATGACACTTACTTATAAAAATGTAAGCTTCTTCTCCATTATGAAATGTCAAAATTGTTGCAAGAGAGAGAGAGATAAAACTGCTAGGATTTATACCATATCTTCAGATTCACACCAGGTTGCAGTTCATCTCCAGAAAGCCTTGCTTCTTCATGCTTCTTTCACAGAAAATTGATACAGAGCAACCTTACAGCCCAGGGGGGCACTGCCCCACTCCCTCTCTGTGCTAGCACTTCAAATGGTATGTTTTTTTCTGACTGCTCTCTCTGGGAACTGACCACTGACTCCTCAGGGTTGAAAACTTCCGTTATATATTTTCTGGATACTCATGCATTCTTCCTTCTAGCACCGCACCTCTCTAATTCACATAGTTTTTCTGCTGTCCCTTGTTTACCTTAAGAAACAGCTGCATGTCTTATTTTTAGAATCCCTACAAATCAGCCGGTCAAAGGTTAATATGTAATATTAACCACTATATGACAAAACTTCATGTGCTCCATATGCTTAGTAAATAGCAATTTGCTCATCCTCTGTCAAATATCATTGCCTATTAATGACAAGAAAGTTTTCCCGAAAACTGTTAATGACAAGAAAGATTTCCCGAAAACTGTTAATGACATACACTAAAGGGAGAGTTTAGTTCATTCCTTTCCTTATAGCATTAGTATAAAATGGATATAAGAAGTATCAGTCAGAATATAAAATTAATTATATGCATTTTAAGATTTCAAATTCCTACTGATATTGTGTACATTCACATTGCACTGATATTCTCAAGAAAGAATCATCCAAAACCAAGTAATCATGTGCCAGACGAAAATTTGTAAATACACTATCATACTTACTTAATAACATCAGTTTTTGCTTTGCTTTGAATGTTTCAGTCAAAATAATAAAACCATGATAGCTTTGGCAAAAAAGAAAATTAACATTTTATAAAAACTTATTGGGGTATACTAATTTCTATGCAATAGTATAATACTTAATAATACCCATTTTTTGATTATATAATGTTCTTCTAGAAATAATAAAATACTGTAATATTTAATAATATCCATTTTGATTATATAATGTTCCACAAGAAATTATAAAATCCTGATATCTTTGGTGTAAAAGAAAATTAACATTTTATGAAATATTGTTGGAGGGTGTACTTTTTATGGGCAATAGTTAGTTGGTTGGTTGGTTGGGTTTTTATGGCATATCAACCTTTGTAGGTTATTTAATGCCAAATTCATTTTTATGTAAATAATCAGTTCTATTTAAAACAATTCAGTTTAGCATGAGTACACAGTTTAATTGTCAAAAACTTTTCTATTTCAAACTATTCAGTTTATTCAAACAGTTATAAATAACAATTCAGTTTAGTGTAAGTACAGTTTCAATGTCAAGAACAGTTCAATTTCAAACAATTCAGTTTAGCATAAGCATGCAGTTTAAATACAAGTACAGTTTAATTGTGAAAAACAATTCTATTTCTAGCTATTCAGTTTAGTTAAGCAGTTCTAATTCACCTAATTCAGTTTAGTATAAGTACAGATTTTGTTTACACTCAGTTAAATGTCAAAACAGTTCTATTTTAAACAATTCAGTTTAGTGTAAATACAGTTTCAATGTTAAAAACAGTTCTATTTCAAATAATTCAGTTTAGCATAAGCACACAGTTTAAATGTAAGTATGGTTTAATTGTCAAAAACATTTCTATTTCAAGCTATTCAGTTTAATCAAACAATTCAGTTTCACATAAGTATGCCGTTAGTTCTATTTAAACCATAGATAGGGTCCTATCAGGTGCTACCATGCCCGGCCAGAGTGGACCTGGGAGCAATGGCAATGAAGCAGTGCTCCATATTCCCCAAAGCCCCAGCATTACTGGGACCTCACCATCAGACTGTTTAGTGTCATATCCAGGACACTTGTTGGGGGGAGTTTTACCCCTCTGCAAAGGTGCAGTCAATGTATTCTCCAGCCCCAGCTGACTTGGCAATACACAGAGTTAAATGTCAAAACATTTTTTTTCAGATAATTCAGTTTAACATAAGTACACAGTTTAGACGTCAAAACAGTTCTATTTCAAGCAATTCAGTTTTGCATAAGTACGCAGTTTAAATGACAAAACAGTTTTATTTTAAACAATTCAATTTAGCATAAATACACGGTTTAAATGCAAAAATCAGTATAGAGAAGGAAGCTCAGTTTAGTTCTATTTGACCCATAGATAGACCCTTATCAGGTGCTACCACTCCGGGCCAAAGTGAACCTGGGAGCTAAGCCAATAAAGAGGTACTCCGCATTCCTCAACGCTCCAGCATCACTGGAACCTCACCATCAGATTGTTTAGTGTCATATCCAGGACACTCGTTGGGGGGGGGGTCTTACCCCTCTGCAGAGATGCAGTCTATGTATTCTACAGCCCCACCCAACAGGGGTGGGCAATAGTGTAATACTTAATAATATATGTTTTGATTGTACAATGTTCCACTAGAAATGATTAAATCCTGGTATTCTGAGTTTTGAAGAAAATTAACTTGGACAGCTAGTCAATCAAGTATAAGTTAAAAATGAAATCAATATTCACTATTCACTATCTATGAACACTCAGCACTGAATAAGATTTAAAGCACCTATTGACACAAATATAGATGAAGTAGGTTAAACAACTTATCCACTTTATACAAAGACAATAAATTTCCTTTGGTCGTGATACAGTGTCTGTAGAGAACCTGTTGCAGGAAGCAGTTGATAAATGAAAGAAAAATTGACCTAATCTCTTCAATTGGAACAGTTTTTGTTTTACTTTTTTATGACTCCTTCACAAGACTGATTTCATTATTTGGGATTAAATAGGTCAAGTTTTATGTTGCTCTCTCCTAATTACATTTACAATTCAAGCCAGCAGTTCTGAAAAGGAATTATGGCAAAATCACAACTCTTTAAATTTACATTATACAATTTCTTGGTATTTTTATTCATTGTAACCTGTAACACCCAAGGTTAAGATTTTCTCAGGGGTTTATCCGATGATCACTTATTGGTTTACTCAGATCAACTTCTAAAATATACATACATACATATGTATAAAATCAAATACAAAGAAAGGAATATTCTTATAAGAGTTTTCTATTTCAGAAATAATTTCCCTATGAACTATCATATTTTTGGATTTCTGAGATAAAGAATATTATCCTTATTTTACTTATTTGAGAGTTTTTTATATCAGCATTAGATGATGGTTTTCTACTAGAGTCTGGGAGACAGCAAATCTCCTCAGGTCTCCAGGACTCTTCTTAGTATTCTGGCTGATCTCAACAATACTGTTATTTGGATTGTCTCCACTCATCCTCTTATTTCCTAGTCCTCCAGTTCTTGTACTAATCCTTTGCTGACCATGCCAAGCATTCCAATTACAATTGATATCACATCACCTTCATGTTCTATATTTTTTTCAATTCTCTAGCAAAGTCCTGGTACTTATCTCTTTTTTCGCTTTCCTTCACTTTTACCCTCTCTTGAGGTTTCCCTTTCTGAGCCAGTCCAAGACTTCTCGTGTGAGATTTTGTTTGTTTGTAGCTTGAAATGTCCATAGAGTTGTTTTCCTTCCTGTTTTTGTTTCCTGGTTATTTTCATTTTGTTAATGCTTCTGTTATCTGTATTGTTTCTGGTGACTCTAATCAGTCTTCCTCCACGCTTTTTAATGTAGTTTTCTACTCATTGTATCAATGTATTGATGCTATCTTGAATGCTGGCATGTCCTCTTCCTCCTTCTTTTCTTGGCACATAAAGTCTGTCTAAGTCATCTCTAAGATGTAAGGCCATATGCATCATCATGAGTTTACTTGTTCTCTGGTCCATTTGTTGGAATTCTTCACTGGTCCTCTTTAAGAATGGTCCCAATTATCTGACAATGGAGACAGCCCAGGTATTTATCCCTTTGATGAGATTTCTGCTATGTACTTTGGTTTCAAGTAGTTTTCTCATTCTCCAGGGGGGTATTCTTTTTTGTTTTTTCTTTCATCTCCACATGTTTAATGGTGTCTGCTTCCAATATTTCCAGGTATTTGTCCATTTCCTTTTCTCCAAGTGTTCTGATTTTGTCATAATTGGGTAATTCTATTCCTTCTGTCCTATGTCATTATCTGCTTGTCATAATTTATTATTATTATTATTACTACTACAACAACAACTACTACAACTAGGGTGTGCCAGTGTATAATACACTGTAATACTTGAACTAGATTCCTTAATTTGGTTGTTATTATAGTCATACATAATATTTCAGCCATTATACACTTCAGCCTTCTTCCGGTATTAGTCCAAATAATTTACTAAGAACTTTAAACTGAACTCTTTATTCAACCCATGTGGACAGATTGTTTTCATTCTGCTGTAGATAGATAGATAGATAGATAATACAAGGTGCACACGATAAGTTTTCACACTTTTTTTCGTACAGGCATTTAAAATTTTCGTATACTCCTCAAAATTCAGTATCTTATTGCTATAAATGTTATGAGATGACTGACCAATTTTTATGATTTCAGCTTCAAATGAACAGCTACAGAAGCAATTGGAATACACCCTACTAAAGCCTGATTGTCACAGCTGGTGAATTTCAAAAATGCAATCTGGACGTGAGGACACTTTAGAAGAACGATATGCAATAAAATTCTGTTTTAAACTTGGAAAAAATGCCACAGAAATGCATGGAATGCTTCAGATTGCTTTTGGACCATCTTGCATGAATCAAGCATCAGTTTTTGAGTGGCATAAGAGATTCAAGAAAGGCAGGCAGTCTGTGAGGGATGATGAGAGGTGTGGGAGGAGTAAGGAAATCAATAGACCAGAGTTGATTGACCAAAGGGTCAGGTTTACGGTTAGGGTTACTATGTTGAGGTTTTAAGGGAGTTCAGGAAGAGATTCCTAGGGAAGAGGCCAGCACTCTTCAAACCGGGTCAGTGGCATTTCCACCAGGACAATGCACCAGTCCATGACTCCATCCTTGTCACAGACTATTTGAGCAAGATGGGCATCAAGACACTTCCTCACCATCCCTATAGTCGAGAATTTGCTCCCTATGACCTTTGGTTATTCCCTAAGCTCAGAGGCTGTCGTTATGAGACAATTGAGGAGATAAAAGAGGCTGTGATGAAGGTCATTGACACGCTCACACAAGAGGACTTCAATGGGGTATTCCAGAAGTTGTTGGAATGGTACAACAAGTGCATTGCAGCCGGAGAAGATTACTTCGAAAGGGACTAGAGTTTCATGTCTGTACTATCAATAAAAGTGCCCATACAAAAAAGTCTGGAAACTTATCGTATGCACCTCATAGATAGATAGATACTGGCATAATACATTTATGAATATTGTTTCAGAATAGGTTACTATTTATAAATTCTTGTACAGAATGTCAACATTGAAGTTTACCATTGGAGAATATGCTACCATTGATCTCAGTATGTACAGAATAAGTACATGTATATAGAATAAGTCACTATTTATGTGTACAACTAGACAAAATAAAATTTGACTTGTTAATTCTGTGGGAAACAGGCCATAAGTCTTTCCAGTATAAAGAAAGAAAAATGAAAAGTAGGTGGTGTGAAAACTGTGAATCTCATACTCACAATACAAAATTTTGCAGAGAAAAAAGTCAATAAACACAAAATATACAAGTTTTGTTAAATGTAATGAAAATGATAATAGAAATTCTTTTGCCTTTGTTGTAAATTTTGAAACCAAACCTTGGACAGTATCTTGTAAGGAAAATGGGATTGTTGATTGTAGAGCGACTACCCACATCATTAAAGACAAATCAAAATTTATCAATTTTGATAATTCTTTCAGATCTGAAACACATTTTATTGAATTAGCAAATGGTCTTAGGACAAAAAGTGTAATCTCAGGTAGAGGAGATGCCAGTGTTTTATCACACAATATAAACAACAAAATACACAATGTGATGCTCAAAAATGCTTTCATAAAACTAGTATATTTATTCTGTACAAGCAGCAACAGACACAGGGACATCGATATATTTTTCTTCAAATTCTGTTTGTTTAAAAGCTTCTAACAGCGCTTTATTTAATGTTGAAACTCAGGCTTGAGCCTCACCATCGGATGGTTTAATGTCATATGCAGAACACTCGTTGGTGGGGTTTTACTGCAGTTGCTGTATTTTACAGCCCCAGCCAACTGGGCTGTCTTCTGTATCTGTATTCCTCTCACCCAGCTCTGTATCTGTGGTTCCAGCTATCTCTGCTCTGTTCATCTACCATCTGCATCTAATTGCTGACTGATTCTGTTCTTCTGATTGTTCTCTCTTTGACCTTCTGCATACATGCAGAGCCAAACATTCCCACTTCCAGGCACCTGGGCACCCAGAAGGCTGGACATAACACTCTAGAAGACAACCAGACTCCAGGAAATCCATAAAAGTGTGATAATAAAATATTTTTTAAGCCGTAGATGCTCTTTTATCTTGTATTTGCATTTTATACGAGCAGGGCTGAATAAGAGATTCCCACACAAGTATGTCTCAGTCCCATATAGACACACACATACACACACACATGTGTGTATACATACCCATGGTCAACTCACAACCATACTCTTGTATATACCTACACACGTATGCATACACACATACATGCACTCCCAGAGAGCAAAGCCTGTATACATTATCATAGTGGGAGAGATCTATGGAAGAAGAAATAGCTCTGAAGGGCAATGATATATATGAGCTTTCTCTGCTACAAAAAGATTGTTCAGTAGTGGGAGAAAGCTGATTATATATCATCGTATTTAGCCCAAATGGAAAAGAGAAGCCCAAAGCACAATAGATGGCAAAAGGATACTCTTAAATATCTGAAACTGAGTATCAAAAAACATTTTCACCCACATCATGTATTACTTCTGTATGCATGTTGATGCAATTAGCCATAGAAAATGACCTCACTGTCCATTATTATAAAGACTACTTACTTGAATGCACCTGTTGAATGTCAAATCTATATGAAGCAGCCAGAAAGTTATGAAACTCACCAAGAAAATGGTAAACCTCTTGTTTATAAACTAAAAATATCCTTAAATGTATTGTTGGGTATCACCCACCTTTGTCCACACAATGAACTAGTCCATCTGCCATATATAGCAGTAGCTACTAATACCAGGGCAGACTAGAAGGTGAAGAGCAGCTTCTTAAAGGAATAGTATTAGAGCACTGGAGACTGGAGATCGCACTAGCTCACCTTACTTGCTACCATAATAACGGAAGCCAATACTATTGTTGGACAATATCTTTATTCTGTATTCACTAATCCTATGTTCTTGTCTACTAGTAGTCTCTCTGTAGTATATACTTTTTCCTGAGGATATATCTCTATTTCCTCTCATATCGTGGTTTGTCCTTTATTTAATATTACAAGCATTCACTAACCAGAACGCAACATGGATTGAAACAGAACGGAAGAAATTGGAATTACATATAGAAATATCTTATAGGTGAACATTTTGGTTTGGTTTGGTTGGGGTTCTTTGTTCAATGGCATATCAACCTTTGTAGGTTATTTAATGCCAAAGCCATTCTCCTAGAAGAACAGTAGTGGTACTATTTAACCCATAGCTGGGGGGATTAGGGGCTTCATACCTTTCCCAAAGGTATTTGCCCGAAAGTGGATGTAATAGCGAGACTGGAGTACAAACTCGCTTACTACGATTCCACAGTCCATCGCTTTAACCATTACACCACGAGGACACCACGAGGACACCCCCTGAACATTTTGAACAGTCATTGGTCAAAACATGTTTTCAATAAAATCATAAAAAATCATCTGAAATTATTATTATTTGGGTTGATTACATCGTAATTGGAGCAGTGAAACCATACTTAATCAAATCAAGAGTTTTCTGTGTACTAAATTTAAAATGAAGGATTTGGGGACAGTAAAATGGTTGATAGGCATTGAATTTAAGTGGGGAGATGATAATGTTGAAATGAATCAGGTGAACTATAAAGATAGAGTACTGCAAAACCATATGAAATAAATGCTAATAAAATCCGAGATGAAGATTCCATCAAAATGACAGACCCAAAATCTTATTGGGAAATTGTTAGCCATCAAATAGACATGATGGCATGTCCCAGAGAAGACTTTTGCCATATCGTTACCAAGTAATCACAACACATGTCAAACCCGATGAATTCCCATCCAAACATAGCTAAATATATAATAAAGTATATCAAGGGACAATAAATGGTACTTGGAGATTTCAAAATTCTAATTCTCTATCAAAGTTAATCCGATTCTGAGATGTCAATTAGGGGTCATCCAAGGTACTTTTTCCAATTATCAGAGAATGGAATATTGATTTCATGGAAAAGTAAAAAACAACAAACTATTGCACTATCAACGTGTGAAGCTGGATAAATGATGTTGACAGAAACTACACAAGAAGCAATATTTCTTTGTCAGTTACAAAGTGATATGACAGGCAATAATATGGATGAGTCAAAACATATTGACATGAAATATCATTTTGTTGTATAGCCGTGATACAACTATACATATACATATATATGTGGAAACATAATCAACAATAATGATGAATGAACACACTTCTTTAGAAAAATATACCTCTCACACTTTATTCTCAAAAGGGTTGCAAAAGGCTTGCGAAAGGGTTGATGTTGGTTATCATATTTACCAACCCCTCCGCTCGGGCAGGATATGACACAAGGTCAATTTTTAAGCGGAGTTTACAGGTTTGAATTCAGAGTTTTCCTTGTCCTAGACTAGTTGCCTCTCCAAGGCTGAAGAACCCAGTCTGCCCTACTATTTACCCATAGTTGGAGGGAGAATAATTGGATTCATACCTTTCCCAAGGGTATTAGTGCTATGTGAAATGTAATCAGTCTCGTCCAGGATTTGAACTCGTGTTGCCGTGTCCATTTCCTACGACAATAACTACTACACCACGGGCACCTCCAAACAACACGGGTTGATGTTGGTTATGTGTGAGAGGTGAGTTGGAGACGGAACAGACTGCCACATATTGACTCCAAGTTCCTCTGTATTATAGCAGCATTTCTTCCTCATTCTGCTAGGCTGCTCAACCGGGGTCCAGAGGGCCCAAGTCCTCTGTCTGGCGCTGGCTCTCACTACAGCATCTTGTCCCCAACTGCGACTGGAACTCAAACTGTGACTGCAACTCGAACTGAACTCTGCCTGCCTCGAATTCCAACTGGCTCAAGCTGTCTGTGGCACCTGGTTATATAATTGCTTGACATCCACCTGCTTCTTGTGGGTGTCGCATCTGCACCGAATTCAACCCATCCACAGGTCAAGGTAATATTCTGATATCTTCGACTGGATGCACCTGTTTCTTGATTGATGGCTCAGTCGAAGGTCAATATGTTACAATTTTATCAGAAAGAAAATATAAAAAGGAGTCACTGAATTACTGTATATTCCTTCACAAGGAAACACAGCAGACATATTCACCAAACCAGCTTCCAAAAAGAAACTGAGAGTATTTCTCAACTTAGATGAAAATATGATTTGAGTTTACAGAGGTAAACACAAATCAAGAACGCCTCTTGGTTACTTTCCTTTTTCTAATAATGTTTTTGTAACTCTTCTTTTAAAAAGATAAATTTACTCTATTACCCTCTTCCTCTCAGTCATTAGATGGCAATAAAAATTACTGAAAGCTATTAAATCCTGTTGTTCTGTTATTAATTTATTTATTTTTGCTATAGTTTCCACCAAGATGTCACCACTGCAGAATATGTCTCTATTGATATGGGTATGAAGAGAATTGGTTATTATTGACATGTGTGCGTACAGAATAGGTCAACATTGATACGTTTGTATAGAATAGGTCAGCATCGACTTGTATGTGTACAGAACAGGTCACCATTCATGTTTACTCTTACAGAATAGGATGCCATTTATGTGCACCATTGCAGAATATGTTACCATTGAAATGAACATGTATAAAACAGGTTACCATTAATAGGTACATGTACAAAATAGGTCACTATGTTGAGTTAAAGATAAGTTAAAGAAAAAGCCACCATTTATTTGTATCTGTACAGAAAAGCCAACTGTTTATTTATACAGGAATAGAGTAGGATATCATTTATATATTCCATGTGTACAGAACAAGTCACTATATACATGTACATGTACAGAAAAGGTCACTATTAATCTGTACAGTTACAAAATAGGCCACTATTTACGTGTATTGTTGAAGAATAGGTTGTCATTTACATGCTTGTGTACAGAAAATACCACAATTTATTCATGCCATGACAGAATATAACACAATTTATGCATATTATTAAAGAAAAGCTGCCATTTATGTGTACTGTAAGAGAATAGGATACCATTAACATGAGTTTGAACAGATTAGGTCACCATTTGTATGTACAGTATAGGTGAGTATTTGGATGGGCTTGCACAAAATAGGTCATTATTGACGTGTGAGTACAAAACAGATAACCATTTACTTGAGGGTGTATAGAATAGATCACTATTTTGTACCAAAAAGGAAACCAAACACACACAACATGTATATGCAGTACAATATCCAATGTTCAAAGCTTTTATATTCAATTCTGGACACACACAACTAATATTGAAAAGGACTTTTTCTAGCAATTACTTTTACTAACTACATTTTTGTTCATACAGCATCATCATACTTGTTAAGACATGCAAGTTACCTCCCCTGATACTCTCAAGAAGAGAGAACATTATTCGAGGACCGGAAGTAAACAAACGGCCATATTGGTTTAGGTGAGAGAGTGAGAAGTACGAGTGTAAAAAGGTGTCTCCGTATGCAGAGTGTTATAGTCTGAGTTCTTTGTATTTAACAATACTCCTTTAGTAATTTATGGCACATCGACACCATAAAGAACTTTTCTACTTTTGTATTTTCTTCCTTCTTTTAATATACATGTTAATAAAAGTCACTGAGTTACTTACAGAATTGTCTTTGAATTCATTACTGGGTGGAAACTGCATTTCTTGTTCCCACATTCTTTTCATCATTAGTTCCTTTACAAAAAATAATAACTTTGATATTTCCATAGTTTATTATCATCATCACTGCAAAGCCTTTCAGAGGTGTCTCAGTTGTATAGTGGCAAATGTGTTGAACTGTGTCATCCTAGTGGGTTCAAATTTCAGTCATGCTATTACATTCACTTTCAAATATTGTTGGGAAAGATGTGAACTCCTTTATTCCCCCCAACTATCAGTTAAATAGTAACATTACTATCCTTCTACAAGAATGGATTTAGCATTAGATAACCCATGAAGGTTGATATGCCATTCAACTAAGAATCCAAACCAAAGCCTTTCATAAATGCAGTATCCTCAGTAAAAATTATGGAATTAGCACACTTACATGATGTTCACCTTGTCTTTCATTTAGCAGTAAGTAAACTAATTACAGATGCAAGATATTTTTTCTTTAATAGCTGAATATTCCGACTTCATAAAATATATCTTTAAAAAAATAGATTAGATTATTTAAAATAATAGTATTGTTGCAAGTGATGTGATAAGGACGTTGATGCCACTAACATTTATAAAAGATTGATTGACAACAGACAAGACAAATGACAATGACAAGAGGGTAAGATTGAAATGCCAAGCCTTTGTTGGGTTAATTGTACACAAAAAGTTTGCATGGGTGTGGGATTGCTGCTGCTGCGTAATGTCAATGTAGTCTCAGCAATGTTGAAAGTCAGAGCAGTTGAAAGGTGTAAACTCAGCTGTCTAAAAATTCTTGTCAACAGCAAGTCTAACATATCAGGATAGTCTCAGAGCTTGATGCAGGTCATAAGTGTAGCTGCACAATCAGGAATCTGGTGACAGTCAAAAAAGTGGACACGTTGGTTACAGAGGCTGGATGATCACTATTCTGATTTATTCACTCTCTTGTGTATGTTGATGGAACCTTGGAGTGCTAATGATAGTCTAAGCAGAGTTGTTGCTGGTGGACTGGAGTGCTACTGCATGATCTAGTCTACAGCAAAAGAACCTGGTCTGCTGCAAGTCCAGCTGGTTGTTTTGTCATCATCTCATGGTACCTTCAAAGTAGTGTTAGTGAGAGGACCAGAGGTGATGCTCAGAAGACTTCCTGAAATAGCTCTTAAAATAGCTGGTGATGACCTTTGCAATTTAGTTCTGATAAGAACTGTTTAAGAGAACTCCTGTGGTTAGTTGGATATAGGTATCAGCTGAGCTGAGTCTGCAGCTGTGATTGGTTAGATCCCACATGGGCTGCTTGTTGTTGGTTGCTGACTGGTAGGAGAAGCTGTTATCAGTGGAAAGGAATTTGTCAAACTCCCTCACCTCTGGGCACTAAGCCCACCATAAGCTGAAGCTTGTGGTCAATGACTGCTTTATATAGAAGAGTAAGGCTACATATCTGATGGTCTACCATATGTGTGAGTGGCAAACATTCTGTGTTGTCAAAGACAGAAGGTCTCTCTTTTAGATATGAGTAATAATGAAATATTTCATTATATGAGGAGCACATAAACTTTTATTGTACAGTTAGAAGCTATCTCCTTGATGGCCTGCAGAATTGATTTATCTGGAAAATAGCCCTTATGTTGGTAACAGAAAATTCCATGCCCCGATAAAATGGTGACGTTATTGTTGATACCAAAATTCATTGTTTCTGGTAAGGGTGAAAAATTCTGTTAGCTGATGTCACGGATGACTGGGTTTTTTTAAATGGGATTTTAGATTTGAGTAGCCAGAAGGCTACGATAGTATAAAGTTAGTAAAGTTGGAACTACTTTGATAAAGATATGCTTTAAATTAGTGAAATCCATATGGGTAGAGTGTTCGCCAATGGTCTGGGAGACCTGGGTTCAATCCCAGGTCAAGTCATACCAGAGACTTTAAAAATGGTACTAGATACCTCCTCGCATAACAATCAGTAATATAAGGTACGTATCAAGTGTAAAGTGGAGCAATCCAGGTAAAGGAGTAGTACCCTCTTCTACAACTTGGTGTAGTAGCTTTGGAAAAGGGAGCCTTCTGGTCACCCTTGAATACGGTTGCCAACTTTACTTACACCTGAAAGAATTAAGGCTATCATAAAAGCTTGAGAAAAGATATCTACGAGAATCATTAAATAAGTTTCCAGACTTTTTTCGTATGGGCACTTTTATTAATAGTACAGACATGAAACTCTAGTCCCCTTCAGAGTAATCTTCTCCGGCTGCAATGCACTTGTTGTACTGTTCCAACAACTTCTGGAAGGCCCCATGGAAGTCCTCTTGTGTGAGCGTGTCAATGACCTTCATCACAGCCTCTTTCATCTCAATCCTCTCATAATGACTGCCTCTGAGCTTAGGGAATAACCAAAAGTCACAGAGAGCAAGGTCTCAACTATAGGGACTGTGAGGAAGTGTCTTGATGCCCATCTTGCTCAAATAGTCTGTGACAAGGATGGAGTTGTGGACTGGTGCATTGTCCTGGTGGAAATGCCACTGACCCGATTTGAAGAGTGCTGGCTTCTTCCCAAGGAATCTCATCCTGAACTCCCTTAAAACCTCAACATAGTAACCCTAACCCTTTGGCCAATCAACTCTGGTCTATTGATTTCCTTACTCCTCCCACACCTCTCATCATCCCTCTCAAACTCCCTGGCTTCCTTGAATCTCTTATGCCACTCAAAAACTGATGCTTGATTCATGCAAGGTAGTCGAAAAGCAGTATGAAGCATTCCATAGGTTTCTGTGGCATTTTTTCCAAGTTTAAAACAGAATTTTATTGCATATCATTCTTCCTCACATCCAGATTGCATTTTTGAAATTTACCATCTGTGACAATCAGGCTTTAGTAGGGTGTATTCCAATTGCTGCTGTAGCTGTTCATTTGAAGCTGAAATCATAAAAATTGGTCAGTCATCTCAATAGATGTATAGCAATAAGATACTGAATTTTCAAGAGTCTACGGCAATTTTAAATGCCTGTAGAAAAAAGTATGGAAACTTATTGAATGCACCACATATATATATATATATATATATATATATATATATATATATATATATATATATATATATTTCTTTTCATTTATTTGCTTGCTTGTTAACCATGGACCTCTAGACTAATGGGTCAATGGTGATGAAACTTGACATGTGAAATCTTTTCAAAGTGTTTTAATGGAATTTGTTCGTGAGAGTTGAGGGGTTAAGCACCTTACTCCTGAAAGTACTCTGAGCTTTTTAACTTAAAATTAAGAGAGGCACTGTGGACTCTACCCTGTACTCACAAGCACCTAAAACATTTTAGGTTAAAATCAATTGTCAAGGTCTTTGAAATGAGAAAACTAATTCAAAGGAATCTGTAAAAGTAACAACAGTTTGTTTTAGAAATTCCAGTGGGAAAAAAGAATGATGTTGGAGTCATAGTTGCTGGTTCTAAGCTCTTCAATGTTGAGGTAAAAAAATAAGCAGCAATGTAGATTTGATAAAAAAGCAAAAAACAAGAATAAAAATGAATTGATCTATTTCTCTTTTAAGGCTATCAATATAATAATTTTATAATGTTTATCAGTGTTCACTTAAATATTAGTCAATTTTCTCAAGATGAGGTCCTTCAGTTGAAGATTTACAGGCTTTAGTTCAGTTACATGTTGATGATTCAGTTGAGTGTTGGTGATTCATTTGAGTGTTGGTGATTCATTTGAGTGTTGATGATTGAGTTGAGTGTTGGTGATTCAGTTGAGTGTTGGTGATTCATTTGAGTGTTGATGATTGAGTTGAGTGTTGGTGATTCAGTTGAGTGTTGGTGATTCATTTGAGTGTTAATGATTCAGTTGAGTGTTGGCGATTCACTTGAGTGTTGATGATTCAATTGAGTGTTGATGATTCAGTTGAGTGTTGGTGATTCATTTGAGTGTTGATGATTCAATTGAGTGTTGATGATTCAGTTGAGTGTTAGTGAAAATGCTGACAAAAGAAACACTGATGAAGTCCAATACATAAACAATAGTTTGAGCCCCACAAGAAAAGGATTTGTTGTGGGTGAGGATTTTTTCTTATTATTATTTACTTAGTTTTGCTAAGATATGACACATTGGCCTGTGAAAAGTTATTATCGATAATATTAAGTTGATCTTGTTAAAAAATCACAATGCTACCCCAAAATATTTATTTGTTTATGGCAAAAAAGTGTAAACAAAAACTTTTCAAAAAATGAAATGAGTGGACAAGAAATTTGGCTTGTATTGAATCAGAAAACAAAAACTTTAATTTACTATTAAAAATAGGATCAGTGATTTTACAATTTACAAATATCAAAACATTTAATAAAATATTAATTTGTGCACCTAGAAAAGAGGTCACTCAAAGGTGTGTTGAAAAAATGAGGTCGATCAAAAGTGTGTTGAAATGATGATGAATCAATTTGTGGTAAATTGAATAGAGGGTTGGGTTTTTTAGAAAATTAAATTTCTCCTTTTTTTTAAATTGAGTACATAAAAGTTGGATTTTAAAGAACATCCAATTTTTCTTTCAAATTGCATAAAAATGTTGTTGGTTTATAAAGAACACTTATCTTTTTTATTTTACATAAACAAAGTTGGTTATTAGAAAAAGACTGGCAACAGCATTCTTCTTCTTCTTCTTCTTCTTCTTCTTCTTCTTCTTCTTCTTCTTCTTCTTCTTCTTCTTCTTCAATATATATATATATATATATTTCTATATATATATATAAAATAATTGTTGGGAATTTATGAACCGAATTCCACATGAAAATAAGACATACCTTTTAAGTGCAGGAATTCATCTTCATAAATTCCAGGCAGGATACTTTAACTCAATCAACAAGGCAAAAACATGAGGAGGACTTTTTAAAACATGTGGTGTTCTTTTTATTTACAGAGAATGAAACAAAAACTATAGGCAGATAACCTGACTATTATTCAAATTAGAGATATGGGACAGTTAACTCTGACCCAACAATATTATTATCAGTAGTTCTAACAAGTACTGATTAGAGTGATAATTTCAACACTCCTCCTCACTTGCTTTCAGACTTGTTCTATCATTTCTCTAATATCTAACAGTTCTCTGAGCTACCAATCGAGCTTTGTGTTGTTCCATGTGTCCATCAGTATCATATTTTTGTTTAAACACCCACTTACTACCAATAGCTTTTCCTCCACTGAGTAATTCAGTAAGATCCCATATTTTATAAGTGAATGGTGAATCAATTTAACTTTTCATTGCTTTCATCCATTCATTTTTCTCAGTACTGGAAAGTGTTTCTTTTATTTTTAATGGGTCACTTAATCTGTGACCAATGTAGACTCATTCACCATACTGATCCGAAGATTGTGAATTGTCATCATTATCACTGCAAGTGTTTTGACATTCAACTTCCACAAGAGGTTGATTTTCCACCCCTGTTAACCAATATATGCTACTTCATTAAAGATGACATCTCTGCTATAGAAGACTCTATGTTTTTGTATCTAAGAGTCTATACTCTTTGACTCCAATAACAATATCTGTGGAAGATACTCTTCCTTGCTTTACGATCTATTTTGGATCTTTCCTCCTTTGGTAAGTGGGTATAAGTACTACATCCAAAAATGCACAAATATTTCACATTTGGTTTGTAGCCTTCCCATACTTTATATGGTGACATCATTTGTACTGCACTTGTCAGACTTTGGTTTTGAACATATGAAGCTGTTGATAAAGCTTCTGCCCAAAATTTCTTGACAGCTTTAAATCTGACAACATTGGTCGTACTGTTTCCACCAATATCCGATACATTCATTCAGCTACTCCATTTTGCTCTGGTGTTTGGGGAACTGTTCATTCATGGCATATACCTTTCTTTCTTAAGTAATCTTTAAACTCTCTTGAAGTGTATTTCCCACCATTTGTCAGTGTGTAGTGTTTTAATTTTCTGACCTCTGGAATTCTCCACAATGGTTTTCCACTCCATGAACTTCTTGAACATTTCTCCCTTGGTTTTAAGAATGTATATCCATAAAAAATCTTAATTTGTCATCAACGAATGTGACAAAGTATTCGACTCCACTAAATGATTTTGACTCTATCTTTCCACCGACATCGCTATGCACAATTTCAAGTAGTTATGTGGATTGCCTTCTGCCAGATTTTGGAAATGAGGAATGGGGATGCTTTTCATCGACACATGGCTCATAAAAGTTTATGTCTTTTGTTACAACATCATCAAGGCCAGTTATTAGTTGATCACTTGCTAGCTTCTGCAAATTCTTTGCTCCAAAATGTTGAAGCCAAATCTCCTCTTTCGTATCACCACTCAAGCATGTAGTTGCTGCATGGGGTGCCCCCTGTCCTTCAATACAGTTCAAATAAAACATACTCCTAACTTTTGAACCTGCTGCTACTATTCTTTGCTTTTCATCTAGAAGTCGACCATATGACTCAGTGAATATGAATAACTTTCCTGATCTAGACACACCCAGTAGGTTGTGGGATATTTTGGGAACATATAGTGTTTCATACAATCTGAATCTTTGTTGCTTCCTGTCAGACACACACTTAATTCTACTGTCCCTATTCCTTATGCTTCAACAGAGTGTCCATCATGCTAGGTTATATCCTCTGCTACATCCAATTTTGTGAAATTGATGAACTTATTCACATCGAAACACATATGACATGTCCATCTAGAGTCCACAATCCATGAGATCCTTTTGTTATTCGTTAATAACGCATAGCGTGCAAATAGTCCAATGAATGACTTGTGTTTGCTGGCATTTTATCAGTGAAGAAAGTTTTCTTTTTTTGGTAGTTCCTTTTAAGACTTTCTTTGGAATCTTCCCTGAGTAGTTGACTATCAGGTTTAATGTGTCTATTTTTCCCATAGTTAAAACACTTGGGTCCCTTTTTGTTGATGTGATGTTTCAATGTCATAGCTTTTGATTCAGCATGTTATATCGAGTGTATGGTTGCAAGGAAAGGACAAAACACATAGTTGTAAATCAAATAACAAAAAGACAAGTGAAAAATTTAACAACTGAATTAACAAACAAAGAGAAATAAAAATGTTCTAATAGTTGTGTAGATGAGCATGAGAATGTGAGTGAAATTGATAAGTAAAATATTCAGTAGTTGTATTGGTAGGAATTAATTAATTTTTGGAAATTTGACGTGTGTTGAATGGTAGTAAAACTGAGAAATAAAATGTTCCAATATTTGTGTTGGTAGGGGTGAGTCACAGACTTATGCAGTCAACCAAAGTTTATGTCGACAGGGAAGCAGAATGTCGGAGTTGAAGAAATGGAATGTAGGTGGGGTGGTGATTCTTGGGTCATGTGGTTTCTCTCAAAAGCTGCAGTAAGAAGGTAAAGACAAGTGTTGTGTGATGTTGAATGTTGCATGTGTCGTCAGTCGATGTTCTAGCATCTGGCTGTGTGTTCTTTCTGTCTGGACATCGAAAGAATCTCGTATTTTATAGTTCTCCATTCCTCAAATCAGATCAACTTTGGTCTTTCTCTATTTTTACCCCGAAGGTCATAGATTGGCTGAAAAATTATTCATAATTTTATTTTTTTGTGATAAATTTCACGGAGCTTATGTGCAGAGACGCATTTTTTCATTAAAAAAAAAGTTCCAGTCCTAGCAACATCCGGTGAGCGTTCTCCTATCCTGTTAATTGGAATTGCTATTATTTTGCTTGTACAATAAATCGGAAGAAATCTCTATCAGTCATATAACAAGCGGCACCAGTTTCCTTTTCTCTAATTTTTGTTTCTTTGAACGGCAGTCGTTCAGTCACTAATGCCCACTTAGTCACATCTTGACTTGCTTTAAGTGCTGTTACCAACATGTCATAAGAATTTGAAAGGCTAGCCAAGAGATGTACAACTCATCAATCTTCCTGATCAATCAAAAAAGCCGATGATTGTCAACGCTTTGAATATTTCTGTCATAAACTTTATATGTTTGTAAACAGAGTCATCTTCCAGTTTAAGGGAATATAATCTCCTCCTTAAGGCTAATTTATTTCCCCAGGTTTTCTTTTGAAATTGGTCAGCTGGATCGTCAGGATCTCCAGTCAAGTATAAAACTGACGGTTCCACTGACAGTACAATCATCGCCAAGGCACGTTACTTCCGGATTAAGTATTTTGTGTGTAATATCGCATCTCTCCTGGAGTCAGGAACAATCTCTGTCTCATTTACGATGTTCTATAAACCGCTTCTAATTAATGCAATTCTGCATTGTACTTTCCAAACGGCATAATTTGTCCCACTCAGCGGTACAAAATTAACAGGTTTCGTTGCCATCGCCATGTTCCAGATATTTCAATCAAAAAACAATACAAAAACATACTCCGTTAATGACAAATCAAAATGGCCGAAATAAGGTCCCCACGTGGTCCTTATTATCGTTGTACGTTGCCTTTTTTCACAACTTTTTGTTGGAAATTTACAAACCTAATTCCACATAAAAGTAAGACATTAGGTGGAGATATTCATTTTCATAAATTCCAGGCAGGATACTTTAACTCAATCACGAAAGCAAAAACATGAAGAAGACTTTTTAAAACACATGTGGTGTTCTTTTTGTTTACAGAGAGTGTAACAAAAAACTTGGGGAAGAGATTTGGGGCAAATAACTCTGACCCGACAATTCTATTATCAGTAGTTCTAACAAGTATTGATTAGAGTGATAATTTCAACCAAATCTTTGGAGATATTAAGAGGTCTCAATTTACTTTATCCTTTTTCTTTAACTTTTAATTTTTGTTACACTTTCTCTGATTAGTTAAATTATGTTTTCAGAAAAGTTTAGGATTCTTTCTTTCTTCTTTTTTATGCAATTTTGACTAAATTTTGCAGATCTTTTGATACCTTTTGAATTTTAAAAACTAATAATTTTTAAAGGACATGCAAGAGAAAATTGAAAATATTTGTTTGATACAAGGTAAATAAAAAAACACCAACCAAAATTATATACACAAACAATTGACATATCTTTATTGAAAATATTTGTTAGATACAAGGTAAATAAAAAAAACAGCAATCAAAATTATATACACAAACAATTGACATATCTTTATTGAAAATATTTGTTAGATACAAGGTAAATAAAAAAAAACAGCAATCAAAATTATATACACAAACAATTGACATATCTTTATGAAATTTACTGATAAATGCGTGAAAAAGAAATATTCTGATAGAATGAATTTTATATAGATGTTACAAAGAGTAGAAAATAGAATCAAACTGCATGTTCCATCTTATGTTTGAAAGCACTCCCCACAATCTTCATATCATTATATTCAAACTGTGGATTCTGTCATTGATCGATATTTATTAGACAATCCTTTTTTCAAACAAAATAGACAGGGAAGCAGATGGCCAAACACTAGACCCAATTAGGAAAAAAAAAAAAAAGAATAACACTGTTTGATTCTATTTTCCAGTCTTTGCGACATGTGTCCAGCAGCACATGTCACAGAGAATGGAAAATAACATCAAATAACAATCACACTAGTATGTAGACTTTATAAATAAAATTATAATTCAGGGTAATCTTCTTTGAGAAGTTGGTTTATGTTACTTCTGGGTTTCCTTGTCCAAAGCCATAATAAAATTCTTTGTTGCAGGGCTTAGAATATACTGAGTACATAGTCTGCTGAGGGATAAGATCCTCACCCCACAAAAAAAGGATTATCCTGAGTATACTTCTAATGATAACACCCCAATTCTAAAGATCTGGGGAGTGTGGAGTGTTGAAGTCTGAGTTTATCTTGCTTAATAGTTGTAAATACTTAGTTATGTCCTTGTCTTTGCAGTAGTCTTTTAATCTTATAATAAAGATGGTGGATGGGCTTCACATGTGTTCTCTGAGTTAATATGAAGTTGTAAAGAAAACATGGAGTACGTTTTCATTGCCATTACTCTCAAGTCCACTCTGATTTGGAGTGGTAGTATCTATTAGGGTCCCATCAATTGGTCAAATAGATCTGTTTAAAAATCACTTGTATTTGAGAGAAAAAAATCTTATGAAACAACTACACTAAAAATATTGATATGAATGTACAATGAATGTAATTCCCAAACCTCTAGGCATAAAGTAACCCAAGACAGGTTGATATGCTGTTAGAATCAATCAACCAATCATTGTCATAAAATTTTGGGTTTAATTTTCTTTATCTTATCTTGTCGGAAGTGAAGAATACATCACTGTGTTCCATCTGAATATGAGAATATGGCAGAAGAAGAGGAACAGATACTACACTCTGAAGTGCCAGAGAGTGAGACTGTGATTTGAAGCAAGGTTTACAGATACTCATCTTTGTCAAAAATGCTGATCCATATGTATATATATAACCCTATTAATTCTATGGTTATTTTGCTTGTTCTGTGTAATCTTTTTTAGAAGTTTGTTTGCTTTATGCATAGGTTTCCTTGTTCAAACTTATCAGTCTTTTGTAATCATCATAGAATGTAGGGCTATTCATGCAAGTTTATTGTTCAAAGAATGCACAGAGATTTGTTTCTCATATCAACCTTGCAATCGATCATTGTGACTGAAAGAACAGTGTGTCTTGTGACATTTGGAGAGAAAATTCTTCTTTTGACACCAGCATATCTAAGAGGTTCTGATACACTAGAGATTCGTGGAGATTGGTGTTTGTGAGGTGTTTGATTAGCAATAAGGCTAACATTACCAGTTCACTTGAACTTCAAGTTTGATAACAACACTATTGCCATCAAGAATTATCAAAAAAAAAAAAAATGAAATAATAGATTGTTGAAATTAGATTATTAAAAGCTTATTAAAAACAATAATAGAAATTAAATTATTATTGTTAAAAAGGTTAAATTAAAATCTATTATTAAAATATCATTACAAATTATGATTAATATTATTATTAAAAAATATATAAAAAATAAATTATTAAAAGCTTATTAAAAATACTCAAATAATACATTTGATTATTTTACAAATAAAAAAATCACTTGTTAAAACAGATAATTAGAATAAGACAGAAAATTGATAAAATATCTATTTATTTTTACTCTTATTTTTTTACTAATAACTAATTTTATGATTTAAAAAAAAAGTTATAATCAATTCTTAAAACAAAATATGCAAATTATCAAGTTTCCTTTGGAAAATATTGCTATCTTTTTTAAATTATATAGCGGGCTACGCATGAACTTGTTTGTAGCAGCAAAGCACTCAGCTTCAGGGTTTATCTTCGGCAGAACCTGCCTCTCATCTAAAACATGATTCTCAATGGGTGGAATGCTGATGAAGACCAAATAATCTTTAGCACTGCCCTCAATTGTGCATTCATGTGTAGGAGGCTCATTGCCAAAAAACTGACCTTGTGTCATATTCTTGCTGTTAATTTCTGGTCTGACCAGGCCATACATTGAAAGACTTGGCTTTGAGGTGCTGTCTCACCACGCTTCACCTGCCCCTCATCTAAAAGAGCAAGGGTTGGAGTCATTGCTTGTTGCCTAAGGTCCCTCCCCAAAGGAGGAAATGACCATAGAGCCACACAATCTTTAACCCTGCCTATAAATTCTGTGTACAGGAGAGCCTCAACCTAAGAATTTCACTTTGTATGCTTATGGTAGAGGGATAAGGGTTAAGTATGTAATATATGTACTTGGGTAATGTTATTTGAGATAATAAATGAGAAGTACAAATATTAACTTTAAAAGAGGAATTTTATTCTTCGTATACAACGCCACGTGTTGGCTAGAAAATGTCTGGCGGTCAACACGTGTGTTTAGTGTTTGGAATCTCTTCAGCAACTGCCTCCTCTTCTGTTTTGGGTCGTCTTCGGCAACTGCTACTATCTCCGCTGATTGGCCAGAGGGAGAGGGAAAGCGAGAGAGAAAAGGAGAGAGAAGGGAAGAGAGAAGAGTGAGAGGCGATGGATTCTGGGATAGCATTCCTTGGCCGAGGTGGAAGTAAGGACCAAGATTTCTGTTAAGGTAGTATTGACTGCCCATTTACTGACCTTAGTAAGGGAGGTGATACTACAAGTAAACATTGTTTTAGGTGGGAAGATGTGGTTATTTTAGCAACACAATATGATAAAAAAACTTAGCCATATCAACTAGGCTTAAAATATGCTGACTGTATTCCTTGTAGAGGGGTAAGACCACCCACCAAAAGGGGTGTGCTGGGTATGATTGATGAGGTTTTATTTCTGAAATTCTAGATAGTGCAAAGTTCCTGTTCATTGGTATTACTCCCAAGTCCACTCTGACATGGGACCTGGAGTGGTAGTACCTGGATGCAATTGCAACAGAGTTTTAAAAAAAACTGGATATAATTTTAGAATATATAGTTTAAAAAGACTGGATACAAATGTCACAGAGTTTTAAAAAACTGAATGAAATTGTTACAGAGTTTACAAACACTGGATACATTTGTAACAGAGTTTAAAAAGATTGGATACAGATGAAGCAGAGTTCAAAAAGACTGGATGCAATTGTAATGGAGTTTTATAAAGAAGACTGGACACAATAGTAACAGAGTAAAAAAAGAGTCTGGATATAATTGTAACAGAGTTTTAAAATACTGGAGAGAATTGTAACGGAATTAAAAAAGACTGGATGCAATTGTAATGGAGTTTTATAAAGAAGACTGGACACAATAGTAACAGAGTAAAAAAAGAGTCTGGATATAATTGTAACAGAGTTTTAAAATACTGGAGAGAATTGTAACGGAATTAAAAAAGACTGGATGCAATTGTAACAGAGATAAAACAATGACTGGATACAATGGTAACAGATTTTAAAAAGACTGGATGCAATTGTGACAGTGTTAAAAAAAAAAGACTGGATACAATGGTAACAGAGTTTAAAAAAAGACTGGATGCAATTGTAACAGAGATAAAACAATGACTGGATGCAATTGTAACAGAGTTTTATTTCAACCCAGTTGGCTGAGGCTGAGGAATACTCTGACTACATCTCTGCAGAGAGTAAAAATAACAAAAAGTGTCTGGGATATGACACTAACCAATCTGATGCAGAGGCTTCAATCTAGTTATAGTATTTGTTAGTAGGTATATAAGAAAAGCGATAGACAACGACGCGGCATGTTTTAGCTTGTAGACGTGACACTGAATACACTGAGTGTATACTGACGAGGCCTTCTATTTTATTCAAACAAGGGAAGTAACTGTTTCTTCCAAGGGAAGGCAACTCATGTAATGACAAATCCTAGATCTTTGGCAAATGAAGAGTATCCCTTCATTTCCATTACTCCCATGTCCACTGTGACCTAGAGAATTAGTACCTGTTAGGATCCATCTTTGGGTTAAATAGAAATATTTAATCATTTTTATTTTTGAAACTATTTAACTGTGGGCAAACAAATAAGCGCTGTCTCATTTAAAAACTGTTACCTACAAATGATTCATTTAAAAATCATATAAATTTAATATATTTGTATAAACAGGATTTGGCATTAAATAATATACAAGGGTTAATATGTTGTAATAACCAACCAACCAACCAACAAACAATTATTCGATTACTAGGAATTTTATGTATCACAATTATCAGACAGAAAAGTGAGTAAAAATGGCTTGACTTCCAAGAAAAGTTTATTGTATGAAATAGAGCCAATTGGTCTAGTGGGTAGAGTGTTTGCCAATGGTCTGGGAGACCTGGGTTCAATCCCTGGTCATGTCATACCAAAGACTATAAAAATGGTACTTGATACCTCCTTGCTTAACATTCAGCAATATAAGGTACGTATCAAGGGTAAAGTGGAGCAATTAAGGGAAAGGAGTAGCACCCTCCCCGACTCTTCGGTGTAGTAGCTATTGAAAAGGGAGCTTTCTGGTCGCCCTCAACTACAGTTGCCAACTTTACTTACTTTACATATGATCAAGAAAAAAAATGCTTTTTTTGCTTTTGACCAAATAAATTATTTATTTCATTATACTTATATATTTACTTTTTGATTTTTATTATTTTTATATTATTCTCCACTTTGAGCCTAATCTGAGAGTAGACGGCTCAAAAGAAATTTATTCAGATGTTTACACTTGTATTATAATGCTTGGAAGTTGGGAAGATATATTATCGAGACCCAACTCTATGTGACTCCTATTAAAGAGTAAAAGAGATTCACACACACACACACACACACACACACACACACACACACACACACATATATAATATATACATATATATTCATTTCAATAAATTGTTTGAATATTTTCTATTAGAAAATTTTACTTATGATTATGATTGGGATTGTTTTTTTCCAGTTCAACTTTTTGGCTCCAGTGTAGATTCTTTCATCATTGTCATTTTCTTTATATTCAACACTATCTATCTATCTATCTATCTATCTATCTCTCTCTCTCTCTCTCTCTCTCTATATATATATATATATATATATATATATATATATATATACATTTTTTCCACTGTATCTATTAGGTCTGAAGACCAGTCTATCAGTCATTGTTGTCTTTACTAGTATTTTCTATATATCTTGAGGTGGAAGTGGTAGTTGCATTTCTTTTGAGAATTTATAATTATCCCATACTTTATCCAACCTAGATTTAAATGAATTTAATGATGGGATATTTACCACTGCTGATGATAATTTGATTCAAGAATCAACCACCTTATTACAAAATAAATTTTGTTTATTGGTTGTCTTATAGTATCTTTTCAAAAGTCATTATCCATGTCCCCTTGTGATACTTTCTGGATTAATGGGTTGTAGGTTAGTAAAGACCAAGTATATATTTATAGACTTCAATCACATCTCCAAGAACAACAGGTAGCTTGCCTACAATCTGTGTATCCCATGTATCACGGAAACCAATTTTCCCCAAATTATGATGGTCTTTGGGTGTGTCTCCAGAACAGGGTCTAAGGCTTAACTCAGATGTCTATATGAAACTGCTGGAGACCATGGGCAAACACTGGCTAGAGAAGATTGCTTCTAGAAAGCAATATGTGTGGCAGCAGTGTCACTCTTTGCATTACCTCCAGAGAGAGTCAGAAATGATTGTCAGAAAATTGCTACAATTTTAACATCCTCAATATCTGGTCTAATTCTCCTGATTGTAATTCCATGGATTACTATGTGAGGCCAAGATCAAGAAGGAGATCAAAGATCTTCTCAGAGATACAGTGAAGAATGCATATGAGCAGTTCCAGAGCTGTCATGAGGCTGTGGTGGAAGCTGAGTGCAGCAACTTGGAGTAAATCGTTATCATCAAGTTAATATCTAAATAAAAAAAATAAAAAAATTTTTGAATGGTATATTTTGTTATCTTTTTCTTTTTATGTGAACTGTCAAATTTAGCCCAAACACTCTATGTATATATATATATATATATATATATATATATATATATATATATATATATATATACAATAGATGAGAAAAAAACAATTATAGGTTGTTTTTTTGTTTAATGGCATATCAACTCTTTTTAGGTTATTTAATGCCAAAGCCATTCTCCTAGAAGAACAGTAGTGGTACTATTTAACCCATAGCTGGGAGGATTAGGGGGCTCATACCTCTCCCAAGGGTATTTGCCCGAAAGTGAATGTAATAGCGTGACTGGCGTAAGAACTCGCATACTACGATTCCGCAGTCCAACGCTTTAACCATTACACCACGAGGACACCCCCCAAAACAATTATATAAAACCATTGGATATTTCAAAGTGATCATTACTTCAAAGAGTTCATATGTCAGCCAGCAGAGTAGTATAAAAACTAAAACAATTCTCACCTTCTTTGGTTCATTCTATTGTTCGTGGCTTTGTGTGTTTCTTTTTAAATTGAATAAGAAAACATAATTCTCAGGTGGAAGTTTTCTGAAGAAATTGACAGCAAAAAACTTTCATTGGAGAATCGTGTTGACTCTTTTAATTAAAAAAAACAAACAGATGGAACTACATATGATAGAATAAATCAAAGAAGGAAGGAATCAAATTGCTTTAGTGCTTATATATTTATACACATATATTCATGCACACATACACACACGCACACACATATATATAAATACACACATATATGTATATATTCACACACACACTCACACGTGCACACACATAAGCAAAGTAAAAGTAAAGTTGTCTCCCTTTAGTCAAGGGTGACCCAAAGGCTCCCTTTTCGATAACTACTACCCCAAGGTGTAGGGGAGGGTGCTACTTCTTTCCCTGGATTGCTCTACTTTACCCTTGATCCATATTCTATAATGCTGAGTGTTAAGCAAGGCAGCATCAAGTACCATTTTTTTGGGGGGGGGGGTTGGTATAACTCAACCTGGGAATAAACCCCATCTCCTGTTAACATTCTATTCACTAGGCTAATATGAATGCACACACAAATGTATACACTTGCACACACACACACACACACACACACACACATATATATATATATATATATATATATATGGATATATATATAAATATAAATGTTTACGCTCATACACATATATATACATATAAATACACACACATATGTATGCACTTACACAAACACACATACAAAATCACACACATGTATATACTCAGATAATCACACACTCACATGCACATATATACGTATAAATATAGGCACATATGAATACACTCGCACACACACACACTCACACACATACACATATACACATTCATACATACATATAAATTCACATATATATGTATGCACTCACACACACATGCAATCACACACACACATATATATATATATATATATATATATATATATATGCATGTGCATATACATGATGCTATCTTGATCCTCATAGATGATTGCTGTATCTTGATCCACCAGTAATTTTCTCTTCAACTGACCCCTCTGAGATGACTTTTCAAACCAGCAGCAGTCTTGCAAACCTTGAAGCAGAAATGACAGACAATTGTTGGTTGAAGAAATTACTTGATTCTGTTCTTGGACAAGGCTTTTGTGCACTGCCATGTACCTCTTCAAGTAAGATAAACTTGCAGACATACATACATTCATACATACATACATACATGTACACATATATATATATATTTTACACACACACACACACACACACACACACACACACATATATATATATGTTGCGTTAGTTGGGATTAGAATGCACCAACTGCATCCAACTGCATTTCTTGCATCCCAACCAGCCAATACCCACTCTCACACACACACGTGTGTGTGTGTATACACAGAGATATTTACTAAACTTAGCAGAATGAATGAATATTGGATTGGAAAGATTATTTAATGCTAATTTTCCAAGCAAAGAGCATCTGCAAGCCTTGAAAAACAGTATTCTCAATCCTGGTTATTAGCTGGATTGGAACACTGGATAGATATACACATCTACCAAACCAATCAAACAGATATGTTTGCATACGTCTCTGTGTTCATGTTTACTTGTGTATCGGTATGTTCGTGTATAGATATGTGTGTGTGTGGGTGTGCATGTGTGTGTGCATATATATATATATATATATATATATATATATATATATATATATGGATGGATGGATTTTTAAGGGAGTAAAATGATTTTATTCTAAAATGTATGCAGACATGTAAAAAAATAAAAATAAAAAATAAAAAATTAGACAAAAATAGATATATTTGATATTTATTAAGATTATTTCTCAAGAATAAGGTCATGAATGTAGGGCACCCAGTCAGAATTGAACTCAATATCCGAATGCACAGTGAGAAACGCTTGTTATGTTAACCGTTGCTTTACGGTAAGGACAACGATCAACATTAATAGATTTTTGAAACGTCATCATATTTAATCATTCTCAACGATTCGTTTGGTCTATTTTTCTTTTCAGATAAATGTGATGTAGAATCCTGTTTTGTACTTGTTCTTTTTCTGATTCTTTCTCTAGGTTCTGTTCTACCTTGATTTTGTACTAAAGTATCTACACCGGGAGAATATTGGAGAGGTGACTGGTCGAAACATTAGAGTTGGAGGAGGAGGGTGGGTTACAAGAAAAAAAAAAAAAAGGAAAAAAAAAGTTTTTTTTTAGACAAAAGCGACAGTTATCTACCCTTGTGCGTTGGAGGTAAAGGCAACAGGAGTTATCTGCCCTCATCCCGGTTTAAGTTGACAAAACACGTGTAGACAAATAGAAATCATGGCTGCCATTGACAAAATGAGAAATTCAAATGATTCTATATCGCAGATTGCCAAAATTTTGCGTGATCAAAATCAGCCACTGACTGAAAGATTCAGAGCTTTGTTTACTCTGCGAAACCTAGGTGGCAAAAAGGCGATTAATGCGATTGCTGGGACGTTTTCAGACACGTCCGCTCTACTCAAACACGAACTAGCCTATTGCCTTGGTCAGATGCAAGATGATTATGCTGTCTCCATCCTCACTGAAGTTTTGCAAGACGAAAACCAGGAGGTTATTGTACGCCACGAAGCAGGTGAAGTATTATTATTAATAGTTTGAAAGACCATTTTTGATTTAATGTATTTTTATTGAAAACTCTATGTCATTATTCTAGGATTTTCTTCTCTCTATTTTCCTGTCTTCTGTCTAGACGAATGAAAAACGCGTTAATGATTGTCTTTTCTTTACTATGGAAGACCAAATGTGTTGTATATGCCTCTTATATAATCTGATTGGATTTCAATTTCTTTCTTGTCTCCGACCTAAAAATTAGACGGAAATATTGGAATTATTTCTGTCTTTTTTTTTCCATTGGGAATATATTTAATTTAAAAGTTTATTTAAACAAAGTAAATCATTTTTTCTTTTTATTTTTGCTATTTTTCTTTTTCTGTCTGGTTAATTGTCTTGAAATCTAAAATGGGTTTTATCATAATAAGGTAACTATATCTTACAAAATCTAATGGTTATTTTTTTTCTATTTCTAAATTAAAAGAATTAACAAAAAAAAAAAAAAAAAGATAAAAAATAAGGAAAGAAGAAATGGCGGTCGTTTTGTTAATTACTCTTTATAGTAGAGTCTTTTTTTTTTCCCTTTTAGCCTAACCTTTTCCACGCCTATTTTGGTATTTTATCTCCTTACATATCTTGACGTTATATCCTGTTTCAGATTTTGATAGAATGATTAACTGTTAAAATTCTACTTAAGAACATGTGAAACATAAGTTCGTGCCTCTCGTCAAACTTATGTAACCGTTTGTTTAAATTTTATTTCTTATTTCTCTGGTTTAATATAATGATTTTCATTAATCAGTTTAGTTTTGTCACACCCATTTTTATTTGAGCACAGGGAGGAAAAATCTTCAATATTATTTTTTTTTCACAAGAGAAAGAAAAACACCATTGTTCTGTCTTCTAAAAAATGTGAAATAAAATTCCTTACTTTACTTACCTATAACCTACTTAAATGAGAATTCACTTGTTTTTAATTTTCTAGACACTTAGTTTTAAAAATATCTTAATTTTATTTATTTCTAAAACAAACTCTAACTCCAAATCAACTGTCTCAAAAAAAAAAAAAAAAAAAAAAAGAAAAAAAATTGGAGCGTGCTTTTTGTTAAGCGGCAACATGGCAGTTTATCAAAGATTACGAAAACAACAGTTTTAACTATAAAGGGGGAGGGCATGAAAATATTGGTTTCATTTAAAAAGAAAACTGATACCTTACGCCGTCTGTATGTTTTGAAATACTATAAGAAAATTTAATAAAATTTAAAGGAAACCTTATATTTTTTTTCTAAGATGAATTAAATGTTGTTAATTATAAGAATTTCATCCCAGGAAAAAGAAGTTTTTAAAAATTCCGATATTTATCGTTAATAATCTCCGAATTTCTGGACGGCTTTACACGCACCTGTCCCGGTCAAAATATTGTGATCGAAACAGATAAGATAAGGATACTCGTCTGAATAATTTACGGAGTTTGTCTTTAAAATTTTATTTCAAGTCTTGATATGTTAAAATTGAAGTAAAAAAAATGAAGTTGGCCTATTTTTATTTATTTATTTGTTCATAAAACGTCTTCGTAAAAAGTCTGCTGAAAAAAAAAAAAAGAAAAAATAGTTTTTTCGTTTTTACGGATGCACACATGGGATAAAATTAATTACGAATCTAATTTTTTTTTTTTTATACATAGATATCCTTATTGAAACTCGTTTTCTGTAGACTAACTTGAAAAACGAATTTGTCATTAAATTTATTCAGGATTTATTTGTATTGAAGTTTGGAAAGAGAAGAAAAAAAAATCATTGCGTATTTTAAAATGGCAGACCGAGAAATTTTTTTCCTTTGAATTTCATTAATACTTTTTTTTTCTCCACGAAATACCCTGGAAAAAAGATTTTTTCCTCTAACATATTTTCTCTAAACAGTTATTTCTTCTGTAAAAAAATTAAGAATTCCACTTTTTTTTTCTAAGGTTCAACATTTTTTTTTTTTTTTTTTTTTTAAATAAAGTAATTGAATAAATGACCCTAATAAAAATCGATTAAAGTTTTTTGGTGCTTATCCAAAAACTGCTCACTCCTGAAAATCGTTAATTTTATTATAGTGTTTTAAAAATAAATATAACACATTGACTTTTCATATAAGAGTAAATTTCAGTGATTTACTTTTTTTTCTTCTTTTAACTGAACAATTACATTTAATTTCCAGATTTTTCAAATAGACTCTAACTTCTCACTTTTTTAGTGAGAAAGACGAAAGGAATATGGCTGAATTGTTGATCGTTGAAGATATACTTTTGAGATTTAACTGTTCACTAAAACAAAAACGAAACGTATAACTGAAACTTATCTGGTATATAAAAGTATTACGTTTTTATCTTTATATTTTTTGTGTGTTGCCGAAGAACTAAAAATTGTCATGGGTGTGCTTATTCCATACAATCACCAAATTTATTGTAATCTTTTTAGTGTCCAATGTGTTATCCCAAAATTTAGGGAATTTGAACAGTGCACGAACTAAGATTTTTGTTGCTTTACTTTAGGAGTAATTATTCCAACACTTCGTTTCCACCGTCTCCTTCGAAGTTTGTGTATTTCTTTTTATAGGGTAAATAAGATATATCGTATGACCCAAAAACTGTGGGAAGCACCCTCTTCTATGGAGTAATGATTTAACAATCTAATCAAACTGATTAATGGTGTGTTCAAATAATATGCAAAGTATTTGAGTTCAATAAACTTGAATTGGTAACCTGAGTCAGTATTCTACTTGTTCAACTCTAGTTGACTGTTGTCCAGCACACATGTATGCAAGCACAGTATGAAAATATTTTAAATATATTTATTTTATTTTTTTCATTGTAGATGTGTATTTAACCATACAGAAGTGTGTCTATTGTGCTATATACTCCATTATTGGAGGCTTGAATATTCCAATTGCATCTCCTGCAGAGGAGTAAATCCCTCTCCAAATAAAAAAAAATAAGGCATCCCTGGTGTGATGCTAAATTGCATCCAGTGGTGAAGATCTAGTTTTGGAGTTCTGGGAAATGTGGAGTTGCCTTTTCATTGCCATTATGCATAGGTTAACTCTGACCTGAAGTGGTTGCACCTGTTAGGGTTCCATCTATAGGTCAAATTGATTTTTTTTAAATAAGAGAGGAATATTGGAAACCATGTAACTGTGCAAGTTATTTACATTGAGAATAGTGTCTTGAAGTTATAATTGTTTACAAAGGATTTTTCGTGGTGTCTCTATAGTGTCGTGGTTAATGTGCTGGTCTGGGACATTGTAGTAAGTTCAAACTCAAGCCATGCTATTACATTCACATTCAGACTAATGATACTTTTCGGAAAGGTCTGAACCACCTAATCTGCCCAGTTGTATATTTTTAAATAGTACCATTAGGCTTTGGTATTTAATAACCCACAAAAATTGATATACTATTTAACAAACCAATCCAAACAAAGGATGATGAGTTATTTGAAATCATATAATTACTTAAAATACTTGCTGTCATATAACTGTATGCAAATTATTTGTATTAGATGGGAAACCTTAAAATTCTATTCAAATTATTTGTATCAATAATAGTTACTAAGACATAATTGTTTACAAATGATTATCATGATTAGTTACTTGAAACCATGTAATTGTGCAAATCATTAGTATTAGATAGGAATACTTGAAACCATATATTTGCTTGAAAAAAAAAATTGACTTGAACATTAAATAACTCAAATTAACAAAGCAAACATAAATGACAAGGTCTTCCTAGTCTTGAAAAGTCAATTCAATAGGATCTCATCCACTTTGATTTAATTTCTGTTGACCCAATCCGCTAAAGGATCATTGTATTTTGACCTTCGTAGTGTATACACATGAGGTATGAGTGCAGTTGATATGCCCTTTCTTTTACTATTTGTGCTTGTATTTTTTTTTATACATTATCATTTATGGTAATCCAGTTATGAAATGTGTACATTAAAACACATATTGCCAGCTACCATTTCATTTATAAGCAATTAGTAAAACTTTCTAGTTCAAAACTTTGCAAGATATATTTCAAAATATAAACAAAAAGAGATGGATACAATTACAATAAGCTTAGAATACGCTGTCTGTATCCCCCTTGCTGTGGGGTAAGACCCCACCCTCCTCTGCCAAGAAAAAAAAAAAGGAAGGGTACTCTGTTTATGTCACTAAATTGTATCTGGTAGTGAAGCTCCAATTCTGGAGAGTGTGGAGTACCCCTTCATTGCCTGTCTGCTCTGACCCTGTTAAAGTCCTATCGAAGGGTCAAATAGATCCGTGTGCAAATTATTTCTATTAGATAGGAATGCTTGATATATAACCATGTACCAAAAACGTAACTATGAATGGACAATATATGTACTTCTCTAACCTTTAGGTATAAGATAATCCCAGACAGGTTGATATGCCATTAAAATCAATTGGTTGATAATAGTATTTTGACAATATTTAAAAAAAAAAAAAAAAAAAAAAAAAGAAAAAACTTAATTGCCAATGAAGAAAAGTTCATGTTAAAATGTGTGTGTGTGACTACTGGCATCTTAGTCAAATACATTTTTTGTGGAGCTGTTAAGCAGTATTCTTTTTGTCATCTAATAGGCTTACAGTATATAGTAAAATAGGGATCAGCCTGAAATGTTAGACTGTGCTTAACAAAAATCTTTTAATTTTGTTTTAAGATATTGATTTCCTGATAAAATTTCTAGGGAAACCATTATGGTTGCTATTATCTGTGGGAGGAGAGATGACAAAATCTTGCCTTTTACATTGGAAATCAGCTAGTGACAATAGGAAATAGGCAACTATTAATTACTCTGCAGATCCAGATTTTTGTTTACTTTATCCCTTCCACAAACATATCATACTGTATTTACCAATCCCCTTCATATCTATAGAATGGGTTTTCAGCTAGTTTTATACAATTAAAACATGATTGCTGCTGTAAAAGGGGTTGTAGCTGTGACCTAAGGTAAGTTTGTGTGATATTCATTCAAGTTTGAGCATGTAATTACTCTTTGTTTTTTTTTTTTTTGTTTTTTGGGGTTTTAAAAAAAAAAATTTTTTTGACCATACATGCCTGAACAAGAAATTAATGATTAAAAGTTGTATGTTGCTTAATTAAATTTGTTTAAACCAGAGGTCCTCCAACTGGCATGAGAACCACAAAGCTTAACTCAGGACTGAAAAAACCCCCAGCTAAATTCACAAGGTAACAATCATAATTCATTAATAAGATATCTGATATTGTTCGAAATTCCCAAAAGATGTAATATCAGGGTTAAATGAAGAGGTTGATGAAAAGATTACATCAAACAAAGGATTTGACTGTTGCAAACATGGTGTACTCTCGGTATGATTCATTTTAGAGAACAACTATTCACAGCAGTAGGGAGTGCAAAGATGCACACCAATGCTTTTGGTGGGGGGTTATAAGGTTGGGGAATTATCCAGAAATAAGCACATGGTTCTTATAAAAATCAAGGATGTGGCAAGCAAGAAACTTGGATGTGAAATTTTCTGAACACTGAAGATCAATGAGTTCCATCTGTATGTATTTACCAATCCCTTTTCACTGACAGGATGTGACACACAATCAATTTTTAAGTGGAGTTTATCAGGTTTGAATTCAGAGTTTTCCTTCTCCTAGACTAGTTGCCTAACTAAGGCTAAATAACCCAGTCTGTCTTACTATTTACCCATAGCAGGAGGGAGAATAATTGGATTCATACCTTTCCCAAGGGTATGAGTGCTATGTGAAATGCAATCAACTTCGTCCAGGATTTGAACTTGTGTCACCGTGTCCATTTCCTATGATGATAACCATTACCCCACGGGCATCTCCAAATGAGTTCCATCTGTAATTGTAATGGTACTTCACTGTTAAAAGTTGAAGATGACATTTTGAAAGTTGGGTGTATGGCTGTAAAGATAGGCCACATGTGGCACACAGGTTGGGAACATCTGGTTTAGACAATACTATGAAAATTTTTGGTTGGTGCAATTTTAGATAATAC
The DNA here is from genome assembly GCA_963585895.1 of Sepioteuthis lessoniana. NCBI lineage: Eukaryota > Metazoa > Mollusca > Cephalopoda > Myopsida > Loliginidae > Sepioteuthis > Sepioteuthis lessoniana. The sequence goes on from OY757917.1 coordinate 4,911,745, forward strand.
ATGATTTGGTTTAGTATTAATGATGATGCATTTGTTGAAAAATTGATGTCCATTGACAAAAACTAATTAATGAGGAAAAGTTTAATCAATTTTCATAACATTTGTATTGTTAAAAAAAAAAAAAAGAGGCGCTTGTAGACATATGATTATCATCAGAGGAAGTTGACTTGGCCTCTCTGTATTGTGTTGACTGTTAGAAATAAGCAATTCAAAGTGGAAAGATATTGATTTTGGGGACTGTTAAGAAAGGCATTTGTTACCTAAGTTCAAATCCTGAATGAAGCAGTTTGCATTTCACATAGCACTAATACTCTTGGGAATGTTATAAATCCATCTAACTTTGGGTTGATTATAGGGCAGACTGAACTTTTTACCAAACCTTGGTATGGCAATCAATGTAAGAGAAAGAAAACTCTGAATTCAAACTAGTTGTAGATCTGAAGAGTGATGGGCTTCACCAGGTTATTCCTGCCCAAGACATGCTATGGTAACCAAACTAGGTTGTAGGACCAGTTACAATCATTAAAAAGAAAAATATACAAATGTTTGATTTTTTTTTTTTTTTTTTTTTTTTTATAGATTTTTTAAATTCAAGTCTATTTGAAAATGTTCTTAATGTGAACAAATTTCACAGTACCATATATTTATTTCTACATAATTTAAGGAAGTAATTCTTATATCAGATTTATCTCTTAATTCTTTGTAATGATTTGAATTTTCTGAAAATTAGTGAAAGGAGTCCTCTCTTTTATGCTGATTTTGTGTGTATTATTTCATAGTGGTGGACATAGCTATGTCACATGGTGCACCAGTGAGAGATCCCTGATAGGAAACTATTGCCTAGGTGAAAAGAGATAAAAAGGAAGCATTTCTTCATTGGGATGAGTAAATAAAGAGAAGAAAAGAGATGCAGATGGAAAGATAAATTCCCAAATACAGATCTTCAGCTTTAAGAAATTACAAAGTTGAAAAGCTGCAAGGATGAGATATATCTGTACATCAGGGTAGCATGTGACTTGGGGTTTATTGTGTTGATAGTTGCAGAAAACTGTCTACTCATTTTCCTGTTAAGAATTGATATTGACCCTACCCTTTTTGGGATTGATCTTGATACTATACTGTTAAGTGCAATGGAGAGGTGCTACCTTGGGAATGTTATCTTGGAACTTGATTTTTTTTTTCTCTTAACTGTGGGGATGGGTTGCAATGTAAGGATGAAATAGTAAAGTTGCATCTGTTCTTGTGGTTTACAAACCCTTATATGGAAAAGAAGGCTTGAACCTGAACCAACTGTTTAAAGGAATAGATCAAATTTTTCACCTGCAAAATCTTTAGTGCAGGTATTTTAAAGTTATGAGAAATTCCATTTAGTATGATTTAGAAATTAATACATAGTTTCACTAATAATTTTTTTAGGTGAAGATCTGTTAATTATTTTTAATTTTTTGGACTCGTTTCTTTCAACTTAATTTTAGTTGATTTTTATTGCATCTCCTAGATTAAAAAATTTATGTCTCAATTTATCCCAAAGAATTTTCAATTCTGTATTACCCAATTCCTCTGCCATAAGCAGGAAGCAATGTAAGGTCAATTTTTAAATGAAGTACAGCTGATTTGAAATCAGCATTTTCCTTCTCTTAGACTGGTTGCCTTACCAAGATTAAAGAACTTAGTCTGCCCTAAGTTCATAGCTTAGGGGACAGAACAAATAGATTAATATCTTTTCCAAGGGTATTAGCATAAAGTGAATGCAAACAGCCTTGTTTAATTCCATTTCTAAGGACAATAATACATTCAGTACCTCTCCATTTTCAATTAGCACAATTTTTTTATGTGGTTGGATTTTAAATCATCTTCCAAAATCTGTTTCTAACAATTGTGCTGCTGCTTCTTTGAAATAAATGTAATCTTTTTAACTGTTCATATAATTGTGGATGTTCCATTTGTTACATGACCAGTAACTAAAAGTCATAGTATTTTTATTAATGTGCCATATTATTTGATGGTATATAAGACCTACTTCTACTTCTTTTTTTTTTTTTTTTTTTTTTTTTTTTTTTTTTTTTTATGATTAAAAAAAAATATCTCCTGGGTTTTATATGCAAAATTGAAATATCTGAATATTTATGGGGACAGTTTTAACACATGGTTAAACAAGGTGGGCAAAGTATTAAAAAAAGAAAACCTAGCTAGTGCAACAATTATCACAACATCTAGGCTTGCTTCTTTAAGTTGAAATATGTTAGACTAATATTTACCTAGATTCCATAGGGTCCTGGGTATGATACTAAACTACATCTAAGGGTGAGGCTTGAGTTCTGGAAAATATGGAGTTACCCCTTTGCTGCCATCACTCCTTGGTTCACTCTGACCCAGAGTGGTCACAACAAATCCCTCTAAGCAACCTCCAAGGGAAGAAATAAGAACCATCTTTCCACACAAAAACCCTTATAAAAACCAACCAAAACCCCAAAACCTGAGTAAAGAATTTACTTTAAGTAATCCAAATACACAGAATAGAACCACATCCCTCACTGAAACAGAACAAAATCAAATGGAAAACAAGACCATAGCCAAACCTTTAAATAAAACATACCATATAGAAAATGCAAACCCAAAAGAACCATATCAAGCCAACGATCTACCTCCAAAAACAGAACTAAAAGTAAATAAAAATCTTCCCCTGGAAAAATGAAACAATCTGAAAATTACAAGAATATAACTGAAAGTACACTCCCAACCCTTAGACAGGATGGAGACCCAAGACGCTATACCCATCAACCACAACCAGTCCACAAACCAAGCATGACTCATAAAACATCTCCCCTACAAGGAATTACAATAGGACCAAAACAAACTTAGAAAACAAATAAAATCATCAGAGGCACAAGCCAACCTTGACAAATTTACACTTATTAAAAACTTATGTCCAAGGGTTATATGCCTCCAAGAAACATTTTTTTTTTTTTTTTTTTTATAAACAAGAAAATGACAAACATAAGGCAACACACTATATATATAATCAAATAGATACACACGCAACAAGAACATCAGGAAGTACATCTACCATTGTAAACAATACACTACCGCAAAGCCAAATAAACTTAAACACAAACCTACAGGCAATAGCAGTATCAGTAACTCTACACAAAACAATCAGCATATGCTCACTATACATACCCCACCCCAATAGCAATGTAATTGAATTAGAATGTGAAGATCTAATACAACTCCCCAAACATTTCATACTCATGGGAGACTTTAATAGCCATAACCAAATATGGGGCAGTAGAGATACAAATGAAAGAGGTTGTACAATAGAAAACTTTATGAACAAAAACAATCTATGCCTTCTAAATAATAATACCCCCTTCATCCTGCAACAGGTACACACTCAGTAATAGATCTGACCTTAAGCGATCCTACAATTTATTTAGACTATAATTAGAAAACCAATGAGGATAACTGCGGAAGTGACCACTATCCGATCATACTTGAACCTGAACTAGAAGAAAAAATACCACGCTGGAACTTACAAAAGACCAAATGGGAACATTTTAAAAGACTTAGCCATGTCAATTTAAAGCCTGTATAAACCAAGAAGACCACAGCACCTATTTCACAAAAAAAAACTCCTAACTATTGCAGCGGAATGTATATCAAAATCATCCTCTCAATTTAATCCAATAAACCTTGTTACACAATAATGAGTGCAAAAAAGCTGTAAGAGCATGCTGTGCTGCACTCAGAAAATTCAAGACAAACCCAACAAAAGAGAATCTTGAATTCTTTAAAAATTGCAGAGCCAGAGAACGAAGACCAATTAATGAATCAAAATGAGGAACTTGGAAACACTTCATATCAAAAATAAACACCAGCACAAAGACCAAAACAGTATGGAATATGATGAAAAAAAAATATCAAGTAAGAATAATTGCCCCTCCCCCCAAAAAAAACACCTATTAAAAAAATAGACCAAACAAAAGACATAGTAAACCTCCTAGCAGAAACCTTTTCCTAAAACTCTTTATCCAGAAAACTCCATCAAAAATTTCAATGTAATAAATTAAAAGAAGAAAAATAAACTTTCACTCTCGTAATATAGAAAGCTACAACCAATTGTTTACTATGACAGAACTAAAAACCTCTTTAAGAAAATCCCATAATACAACTCCTGGACCAGATGAGATTCCATATGAATTCTTAAAACAATTACCTAAAATTTCACTCCCAATATTTACTCCAAATCTTCAACAACATTTGTCACTGTGGGAACGTCCTTAATTCCTGGAAACAAACCACTATAATACCAATACCAAAATCTGCAAAAGATACTACAAATCCAACAAATTACTGACCAATAGCTTTAACTAGTATCTGTAAAATGAATGATTAACAACAGACTAATATGGTTTCTTAAAAAAAATAAGTTAATCACAAACCTCCAGACAGGCTTTAGAAAAACAAGAAGTACAATTGATCACCTTATCTGCATGGAAACCCTCATAAGAAGCTTTTGCCAAAAAAGAACACGTGACAGCCATATTTTTTTTGATATAGAAAAGGCCTATGACACCACGTGGATATATGGCATAATCAAAGACTTGAAAAAAATGGGATTGAAGGCTAGACTGCCAATTTTTATAAAAAAATCTTAAATGATTGAAAATTCCAAATACGGATCGGCAGAACACTCTCAGAACTACAAGAACAAGAAACGGGAGTGCCACAAGGTAGCATCCTATCTGTGACCTTATTTAATATAAAAATAAATAGCATTGTGAAATGCTTAAACTTGGGAGTCAAAGGCTCACTATATGTAGATGGCTTCCTAATCTGTTGCAAATCAAAACATATTGGAATAATAGAACGTCATTAATGTTCCAAACTTGACTATGGCACATTCATCTATGGATCAGATAGAAAATCCTATTTAAAACAATTAAATACTATACACAATCAAGGACTGAGACTGGCACTAGGAGCCTATAAAACCTCTCCTATAGAAAGCTTGTACACCGAGGCAAATAAAAAGTAGCCTTACAATACAATATCAAACTGGCCTCATGTCCTTCAAACCCTACCCACAATGTCCTCTACTGCCCACAAAACAAAACTTTCTTTGAAACAAAAACAAACTCCATCAAACCTTTTTAGTCTCCGTATAGAAAATCTCGTCACGGAAATACAAATAGATAAAACACAAATACTTAAATCTACCGCTTCACCCCCCCCTCCTGGTTATTGAAACAACTGAGTATACTGCTAAATCTAACAAAATATCATAAAGAAAACACACACCCTACTATCTTCCATGAAAAATTCCTTCACCTTAAAAATAACTACCCTAACCATATCCGTATTTATACTGACAGTTTCAAAAATGGAAACAAAGTATCATGTGCTGCCATCCAACATAATACCAAGCTCACAAAACTACTTCCTGACAGCACTTCCATCTACAGTGCAGAAGTTAACGCCATAGATCTAGCACTCAACATTATCACAAACAGAATCCACCAAATTCATCATTTTTTCCTGACTCTTTATCAGTTCTAAAAAACCAAAATCTGGATAAACCCCTAACCATGCAAATATTGAATAGACTAGAATTCCTATCAAAAACCAAAGAGATAAAGCCATGCTGGATTCCAAGCCACATTGGAATCAAAGGGAATGACCAAGTTGACTCAGCAGCCAAGACAGCCTGGAAGATGCCCAAAGACAAAAGCTTTAAGATTCTGTATACTGACTTAAAAATTGAAATAAAAACTTTACCTAAAACAAATGGCAATTAAGATGAAACAACACCCCACACAAACTTCAGACTATAAAAGCTGAAATAGGTGAATGGAAGGAAGGATACAGAAAATCCCGCAAGGAAGAGATTATCCTATCTCATCTACGAAGTGGACACACAGATATCACTCACTCATATCTACTCAAACAAGAACCATCATGGTGTGTGGGATGTCACACTTCATATTCAGTAAAACGCCTATTGATAGATTGCATCAACCTAACACCAAAAAGATATTTCTACACTGTAAACAATATGAAAGAACTATTTGAACATGTCAAAGTAGACAAAATACTAGCATTTCTAAAAGCAGTTGGTCTCTATAAAAGAATTTAAACCTTCAATATTCTATTTATGTATATGATGCAAAACACTAAACAACCAAATCAACAGAAATTGGCATTAAATAACCTGAAAAAGGGTTGATATGCCATAAAATTATCAATCAGTCAGAGTGGTCATACCTTTTATGATTTCATCTTCTTTTATGGTTCAAATAAGTCCATTTAAAAAATTTTAGTATTAAGATTGGAATACTTGAAACTATATAACTATAAATTATTATTAATAATAATTACTTGAAGTTAAGTGTTTTCTAAGAATTATTATTATCTACTTAGAATCGTATAATTGCTTGTTAAAAACCTCCCAACAATCTGTAGGCTCCTGGGCTTGGTATGCAAAGCTGAGGCACCTTGTAGGTTAATTATCTAACATTGCGGGCAACCAGTATTTTTAGCTAGCCTAACTCCACAATACAATAAGTAGTAAGTAAAAGTAAAGTTGGCGACTGTAGTTGAAAGCAACCAGAAGGCTCCCTTTTCAATAGCTACTACACTGAGGTGTAGGGGAGGGCGCTACTCCTTTCCCTGGATTGCTCCACTTTACCCTTGATACATGCTTTATATTGCTGAGTAATAAGCAAGGAGGTATCAAGTACCATTTTTTAAGTCTTTGGTATGATGCGACCTGGGATTGAATGCAGGTCTCCCGGACCATTGGCAAACACTCTACCCACTAGGCCAATGAGCTGGAAAAAAGGTCCAATATAGCATCAAAAACCATACATATAAAACCGCATATATAAAATAATTATAATGAAAAACAAATAGCTGGTGTATGAATTTATCAAACCCATTTTCCATGAGCAGGTGTGACTCAAGGTCAATTTTAAAGCAGAGTACACTTGGTTTAAATGCAGCTTTTTTTTTCCTTCAAAAGTCGAGTTGCCTTACCAGTCTTCTGTACTATTTACTCATAACTTGAGAAGAGACGGATTCATGCCTTTCTCAAGGGCATTAGCAAAAACGAAATGCAAACAGCTTGGTTCAGGATTTGAACTTGGCTCATTTGGTCCATTTCTTACAATGATAATCATTATGTTACAAGCGCCTCCATAACTGCTGTAATTTCTGTTGACTTATTATGCAAAGCTTAAAACATAAAGACAGTATAACATCTGCAAAATATATTGTCTATAATTTTCAGAAGAGTCATTAACATTCCAAATATTGTTTGGTCTGTTGAACCACAACATTGTATAAGTGATATTGTTAGCACATTTTCGCTTATAAATTGGGTTGGTATTATATGCTATCTTTTAAAACAACTTTTTGTTTAACTAAATCTCAGATTACTTTTTTAGCTAAAAATAAAGACATTCTTAATTTCAACAACATATAGGATGCATGATTTACAAAGGTATTTGACAGGGAGGACGACCATTCACTGTAATCTTTTGTAGCTATATCACTTCATTAGATAACCCTCAAGTCATAATACCAGTAAATGGGATATTCTACTTGTGTTATTTTTTAAAATTTGAATGTGATTCTTATATGGTACTAATAAACTTTTTTTCTTACTGTATTTTCTGTGAACTAGTTCTAACCTTATCTTGCTGTGTTATATTCATATCCTGTTTTGAAAATTTACGATTTTACTACTCTCTTTTCAATAAAGTAAAACTAATTATTATATTTAATATAATTTTTCTCAAAATACACACACACACACACACACACACACACATCCCTAACAATTTTTTTATAAATAGTTTCTTCTAAACTAGGATTTTATTACTTCTAGTAGAATATTATACAATCCAAACTGATATTTTGCCCAGTGAAACACTAACTGCATCTCTGCTGAGGGGGTAAGACCCCCCGCCCCAATGATTGGCCTGGATATGACAGAAAACCATCTGATGATGAAAGTCTAGTCCTGGAACTTTGGGGAATGTGGAGTACCCCTTCATTGCCATTGCTCTAAGGTCCACTCTGACCCAGAGTAGTAGCGCCTGATAGGGTTCTATCTGTGGGTCAAATAGAACTGTTTGACATTTAAACTGAGTGCAAAGAAATGACTTATGCTAAATTGAATTGCTTGAACTGTTTGATCATCATGACTAATGTTTAATTGAATCTTTAGTGATTCTTTAGCAATACTTGGAATGTGTGTGCAAATGAATGAGTAATGTTGAGTAGAATAATTAGTGTTAATACTTGTAACTACTTTGTTGTGTGCAAACAAATGATTTGCATTGAATAGAATTATAAATGTTGTTAGATAGCAGTAATTGAAATCATTTGACCATGTAGAAACAATAGCATTACTAGTTTGCTAACAAATTAGTTCTAACTCATTTGAAAATGAAATTACTGACAAACTAATCTCTTACATATTATGTATATCTATTTAACTGTGTGCAAACAAATGATTAATAGTAGATAGAATTATTTGTATTAGATAGCAATACTTGAAACCATTTAACTGTGTGCAAAAAAATGAGCTTAAAAAAATATTTACAAAACATATATATTTAATATATATGTATAAACAGGATTTAGTATTAAATAACTTACAATGGTTGATATGCCATAAAACCTAATCAAACCAAAACAAATATTGGTACTATTTATTGCCAGCATTGTAACTAACCAAAAATATATGTATTAGTTCAAAAATAAGTTTGCTCCTTATATCTATGTAGTTTTATTTTTTGGTTGCATTTTTACTGAGGCAATGCTTTGAATACGAAAGGATTAAGATGCCACTGAGTCAAAAGCGCTGTTAAAATGTCTTTTTTCTTGAATGACTACCTCTCCCACAGCTCTTTTACCCTCATGAGAGAAGTGCATCTTGTACAAAATGGGGAGTAGTAGTAAGTGAAGTCAAGTCAGTTTGCTTATCAGGCTGCAGCGAGGTTGGGCATGAAAAATGTCTCGGTTATAGGATATGTTTTATAAATTTAAACTGGACATTGGCATGATGGTTAGAGTGCTTGCCAATGGCCCGGGAGACCTGGATTCAATCTCAGGTCAAGTCATACCAAAGACTCAAAAAATGGTACTTGGTGCCGCCTTGCCTAACACTCAGCATTATAAGGTACAGATCAAGGGTAAAGTGGAGCAATCTAGGGTAAGAGTAGCGCCCTCCCCTACCCCTTGGTGTAGTAGCTATTGAAAAAGGAGCCTTCAGATCACCCTCGACTAAGGTCGCCAACTTTACTTTTTATAAATTTAGATGATCATCATATATAAAGCGCATTGCCTATCTCTCTCTTATACACACACACACACACACCTTAAACATCCTATGGAAACTGGTGCTCTGACCGTTTCAACAAGCTCATTTCTGCCTTACATACAGGAATGATGGCATCTGTCAGCTTTAGAGAGGACTCTCAGAACAATTTGAGGTTGGCAATGGAGTGAAATAGAGCTGTTCTTAACCCCCACACTGTTCTCGACCCCACCCCTTCCCCCAATGGTCTTAATCTGATGCCTTCACTGATTCCACCAAAGGTGTATAGATACAGAGCAGACCAGGGGCAAACCTATTCAATGCCAGTCAGTATAAGACTGCAAGAAAGATCAGAAATGTTCTGGTATGCAAGCTCATGTTTGCTGATGACACAGTGTTCGTGGTGCACTACCACCAAGACGTACAGAAAATAATCACCCAAAATCTGTAAAGGCATTTCAGCTGAAAATTAATCTCTAGAAAACCAAACATTTAAATAGAAGGCCAGGTACTAACTTGAGTAAACAAATTCAAATATCTAGGCTCCACCATCACTACCAGACTAGATACATGAACATCAAATGTTTTTAAGGCCTTTGGCCGACTGAGGAAGTGAGTCTGACTCAACAAAAACCTTTCCATAAAAACTAAATCCAATGTACAGTATCATAGTTCTCTTAACCCTCTTATATGGTGCAGAAACTTGAATGGTATACAAAGCAGATGCCCATAGACTTCACATTAATATGATGCATCACTTGCACCAAATACTAAATGTCAAGTGGTGGCAGAATATCCCAAATAAATTCAACCTGGAGAACTCTAAACTTTCTCGTATATGAAATATAATTGCCCAACCCAACCTAAGATGGGCTGTCCACTTGAACAGATATGCTGACAGCAGACTGCCAAAACAGATCCTGTATTCTTAACTTAAAGAAAGGTCACACAAAACAGGTAGATCAAAACTTGGGCATAAGGACATCTTCAAAAACCTGGGTGGTGGTCACAAACATCCCTTCAGACAATTAGCAATACCTGACCTAAAAGATCAGCTGTCCATTATCAGATATGATGGACAGCTAATTATAGCCATGGTATTTATAGTTATGTGGTTTGCTATAAAGAAAGATTGCTTAGTGTCAGTGAGAGAGAATACAAGGATCATTAAAAAAGTTTCATGACTTTTTTCGTATGGGCACTTTTATTGATAGTAAACACATGAAACTCTCGTTCCCTTTGAAGTAATCTCCTCCGGCTGCAATTAACTTGTTGTACCATTCTGACAACTTCTGGAAGGCCCCATGGAAGTCCTCTTGTGTGATTGTATCAATGACCTTTGTCACAGCCTTTCATCTCATCAGTTGTCTCATAACGACAGCCACTGAGCTTAAGTAATAACCAAAAGTCACAGGGAGCAAGGTCTGGACTACAGGGAGGGTGTGGAACAGTCTTGATGCCTATCTTGGTCAAATAGTCTATGACAAGGATGGAGTTGTGGACTGGTGCACTGTCCTGGTGGAAATGTCACTGACCCGATTAGAAGAGTGCTGGCCTCTTCTGACGGAATCTCTTCCTGAACTCCCTTAAAACCTCAGCATAGTAACCCTAACCCTTTGGCCAATCAACGCTGGTGTATTGACTTCTTTAGTTGTTCCACACCTCTCATCATCCTTCACAGACTCCCTGCCTTCCTTGAATATCTTATGCCACTCAAAAACTGATGTTTGATTCTTGCAAGATGGTTGAAAAGCAGTCTGAATTATTCCATACGTTTCTGTGGCATTTTTCCCAAGTTTAAAACAGAATTTTATTGCATATTGTTTTTCTAAAGTGTCCTCACGTCCAGATTGCATTTTTGAAATTTACCAGCTGTGACAATCAGGCTTTAGTAGGGTGTATTCCAATTGCTGCTGTAGCTGTTCATTTGAAGCTGAAATCATAAAAATTGGTCAGTCATCTCATAAGATGTAAAGCAATAACACAGTGAATTTTCAAGAGTCTACGACAATTTTAAATGCCGGTACAAAAATAATCTAGAAACTTATTGAAGGCACCACGTATGTAGTTTGAATAGTGAAGACATAAAGCTAGTGGTGCTTGGTGACTGTCAGTTTCTTGCTTATTTGAACATCAGACCAAAATTAAAACAATGTTTCACTCTAAGAATAGCTTCTTCAGAAATGAAATTTTATTTCACAAAAAAATTCGTATTCGACAAGTGGCTTTCTTCTCACTAGTGGACTTAAATTTTGTGAAATAAAATCTTAGTCTGATGATCACATTGGTAAGCAACAGTTACTAAACAGTCACTGTCTCTCTGCTATTCAAACTTATATATGTTGGGTAAGTTTGAGAATAAAATCTAATAGTATTAGAAAAGGAAGACCATACAGAAAATTAACTTGACATTTCTCACTGTAAGAATAGCTTCTTCAGCAATGCAATTTTATTTTGCCAACACAGTCTGTATGCAATAAATGGCATGCTCCTCTCCACCTTGTGTAGACTTTATTTTTGGGAAATAAAATTTAATCTCCCAAGAAGCAGTCCTTATTGTGAAACATCAAATTAATTTTCTGTATTGTGTTCCTTTTCTTGTGTGTACATGTAACAATATTTTAAAAAACTTTTTAGAAGAGTCCATATTATCTTATGCTCATCACCATTCATTGCCCAGTCGGCTGGGGCTGTAGAATATGCCGACTACACCTCTGCAGAGGGGTGAGACCTCCCCAACGAGTGTCCTGGATATGACACTAAACAATCTGATGGTAAGGTTCCAGTGATGCTGGAGCTTTGGGGAATACAGAGCACCCCTTCATTGCCATTGCTCCCAGGTCCACTCTGGCCTGGAGTGGTAGCACCTGATAGGGTCCTATATGTGGGTTAAATAGAACTAACTACTTATACTAAACAGAATTGTTTGAATTAGAACTGTTTGACTAAACTGAATCGCTTGAAATAGAAATGTTTTTGACAAACCATACTTACATTTAAACTGAATTGTTTGAAATGGAACTGTTTTTGACATTGAAAATGTACTTACACTAAACTGATTTGTTTAATATAGAACTGTTTTGACATTTAACTATGTGCAAACAAAACCTGTACTTATACTAAACTGAATTATCTGAATTAGAACTGTTTGAGTAAAAAATAAACTGTACTTACATTTAAACTGAGTGCTTATGCTAAAATGAATTATTTGGAATGGAACTGTTTTTTGACATTGAAACTTTACTTACACTAAACTGAATTGTTTAATATAGAACTGTTTTGACATTTAACTGTGTGTAAACAAAATCTGTACTTATACTAAACTGAATTAGCTGAATTAGAACTGCTTGACTAAACTGAATAGCTTGGAATGTTTTTCACAATTAAACTGTACTTACATTTAAACTGTATACTTATGCTAAACTGAATTGTTTGAAATAGAACTATTTTCATAAAACTGGATTTGTCGTTAAATAACCTACAAAGGTTAATATGCCATAAAACCCAGACAACCAACCATCACCACTCAATATAATCTTCCAATAAAGATTAGAGTGTAGTATCTGTTTTTTTTTTTTTTTTTTTTTTTTTTTTCCTTTTTTTTTTTCCTTTTTTTTTTCTCCTCTCAGCCATATTCTCATATTCACCTGGAATGCAGGACTGTTTTTGTGCTATAGTAGTACCTCTCTATTGCACTATATTCTCTGTAAGTTTTATTAGCTTGATGCTTTCTTTTGAGGCGCATGTAAATTTTTGTCCTTGTCCATTGTACCATGTGTCCTTCCCCAAAACTTACACACACATACACACCTTGTGGAGAGCTAGTTAAATACAGGATATGTTTTATCTTCTGAATGATAACATCCTTGTGTCACATTTGGCAGCTCATTGTCATTTAATGACAATGATTCCTTAAAAAGAAGTGGTTTGTCTTGAGTATTTAGATTTTAGAGAATTGTTAATGAATGTGAGACCATCAATCATATGCACACAAGTTGTTGTGACAAGACCCTCTTGACTCCTTGAGCAGCACAAAGTTGCAGCATCACTGATGAGGCTCAGGTTTCAATTGCATGTAGGTTTTTATGGCTGGATTTGCTATCCCCACACCCACCAAAATTTTCCTTCTTGATTAGTTGCCTTACTAAGGTTAGAGACCATTTTCCCCTACTATTTACCTATACATGGTAGAGAAAAGAGATGGATTCATGCCTTTCCCAAAGGCATTAGTTTGAAATGAAATGCAAACAGCTTCATCTAGAATTCAAACTTGGCTCATCAGGCCAATTATCTTTATCTATAATTGTAACGTTACACCCTCTCGCCCCCACACGTTATCTCAGTCTTCTAACCATTCCACTTCTTACGCCCGCCGGTGATCAACTAGTGGTTCGAGGGGGTAACGCACATTTCTTGCCACCACAAGAATACGATCGAGGGAACGGAGAAAATAGAAGGACAAACGAACAAACACGAACAAAGCTTGGGGTTAACCAAGAGCAGAGGAAGGTATGCAACACTTTGCATTCCTGATAGCATATATGGACTAACGCTAGCGTGGGTTACTAGTGAAAATTCCACAAAGCTACTGGAATCAGACTCATCTTGACTCACTGTCGCTGGACCCTATCCCATGCTGCCTCGCCTCTCTGCTCCGGTATCCGGTGTTGACTGCACCTGTCCGTGGTTCCACGCCAACTCTCTGCTGCTCGCCTCTCTGCTGTCCAACACCAACTGCCCTCTGCCGGGTCGCGTCGTCAACGCCCGCCTGCTGTCCAGCGCCAACTGCCCTCCTCCGGGTCCTGTCGCCAACTCTCATTCGCGTCCCCTTACCACTTCCGGATACGGCGAGATTTCATGTCCAAGAATCCTTTGTCTGGTTTCGCGCCAAAACAGACTCGTCTGCTTTGGCGGCCCACCCACATAGTGCTACATAATAACCATTACATCAACTATGCCTCCTACAAAAAGTAATAAGTACTAACAAAATTTTCTGGTTATAGATGTGCAACCACCCCAATAAAAACTGAGACTGAAAATTTAAATAGTAATGCCACCAACTTACCAAGTCATTTTTATTTACTTCTTAATTTAAAAAATATTTTTTGTGAAGCCTACTGCCTTTAGTGCCAGATTTATCAGTAGTGGTAGAAAGGAGGAGGAGAAGGAGCAGTAATTTTCTGTGGTTACAGCTGATGTGGTAAGGACTGAGAAGGAGTTTTGTATACGTGTAATAAGACATGAACATTGTTAAGCAAAGATAACTTTAATAGAAAAATTACCTTTGCATAAATCCGAAATGAGGGATGAAATCAAAGGCAATAACATAGACCATTTTGTTTTGGTTTTTTTCTATGGGAAAGCTTATGTTATAAAACATCAATAATGACCACTAAAAATACCATTTAAAAAGGAAAAAAAAGATTATAGCTGTTGTTATAACAACTGTGTAAAAAAAAAAAAAAAATCTAAATTTTCAAACAAGAGATAAAACTTCAAAGTTTAAAAAAAAAAAAAAAAAATTAGGTATTTACTAATTTTAGCTTGGTCTTCTACAAAGGCCATTTGTGAGGCACCTATTGAAGATTTAGGTCATTATAGTAATAATAAACATAAGATTTGATTTAAAAACTTCTAATTATGTTTTTTGCTAAGAGCTGAAACACTTGGGATTGGTTGATCTTGCAAGAAATTTTCTTTGTATTGAGTGTTGTTGTTCTGTCCTGGCTAGGGAATCAGATAATGACTAGTAGGGGAGTATCCAGCAATGTCCACAGTTTAAAAAAAACAAACTATTTTAATGGAATAATCATCATATATATTTTTGCAACATTCTATAGATACAGAAATATGAAAAGGACATAAATATAAAACAAAAAGAGTTTTAAACATAAAAGAAAATTCTGATTAGCTTCTCTGAGTCTCTTGGTATATGCTATTCCTTGTTCTTCTATCATTTGCAAATGTGTAGAATCTTTTAAGTGTCTGGATGTTAATAACTGTTAATGTTGTAGAAAATGGACACACTGATCCAAGTTCAAATCCTGGACTAGGTGCTTAGCATTTCATATTGTGCTAATATCCTTGGGACACTTATGCCTCTATTATCTGACAACTATTGGTAAAGAGTAGAGCGGAGTGGGTGCGTTAGATTTATTATTATGACTGGGGCTGCAGGATACACAGACTGCATCTCTGCAGAGGGGTTAGACTTCCCCAACGAGTGTCCTGGATATGACACTAAATGATCTGATGGTGAGGTTCTAATACTGCTGGAGCTTTGGAGAACGCTGAGTACCCTTTCATTGCCATTGCTCCCAAGTCCACTCTGGCCTGGAGTGGTAACACATGATAGGGTCCTATCTCTGGGTCAAATAGAAATGTTTGACATTCAAACTGTGTGCAAAGAAATAACTTATGCTAAATTGAATTGTTAGAAGTAGAACTGTTTGAGCATTTAACTGTGTAAACAAATGACTGATAAAATAAATTGTTAGTGAGACATGACAATATTTGGAACCATTTTATTGTGTGCAAAAGAATGAGCTTAGGTTCGTTTAAAAATATAATCAACAAAATGTTTACAAATCATATATATCTAATGTATATGTATTAAGAAGATTTGGTATTAAAAAACCTACAATGTTTGATATGCCATGAAACCAAACCTAACATTAGATTCGTTAAAAGTAGGAGAATTCAAACCAGCTTTACTTTGCTTAAAAATTGACCTTGTATAGTCTGGCGGGTTTAGGTAAATACATAATCCTGAACATCCAACATACAGCTGGCCATGTGAATAAAAAAGACCCCCCCCAAAAAAAAACCTAGGTCTGACCTTATCCGCCTTCCTATTTATAATGTCCAAAATATTTTTGTTCTAAATTTTCTGTATCACTCTATTTTGTACTATATTTATGTATCACTCCATTTGGCTCGAGATGGCATATTTTGCCATTTGATAACTTGCATAAATTCTGTTGGAAGCTGAAGTGAAATCGGTGTCTGTGCAATAAAATTACTTCCCTGGGTTTTTGTGCTTGATTGTCAAACAGACAAAAATGATGCACAAATTTTGATGTATATTGAAGATAATTTGTATGTGGTGGTGAAGGTAATGACTTTTCTGGAGTGACTGGCAAAGATATATAATATCAGATATTGATAATTTATCACAATTATTTAAAACTAAAATTGAGGGTGTCACCATGGTGTAGTAGTTAACATACTGAACAGCATCATTGTAATAAGTGAGTTCAAATTCCACTAAGTTGCACTATTACATTCACTTTCAGACTAATTCCCCTTTGGAAAGGTATGAACCCCCTTATCCTACCAACTATGGGTTAAGTAGTACCACTACTGTCCTTCTACAAGGATGGCTTGGCATTAGATAACTCATGAAGATTGTTATGCCATTAAATATAGAAACCAAGACCTAAAATAACTCCCCTTGGAATCTCCTTCCATACCGCTATTCTCCTAAATAATCTTCAAATGGCCTTTGCACGTTATATAGCTGAAAATACTTTAATTTACTTTGAAATAAGATAATGATTATTGATTAAAAAGATAATACTGCTTCTGTCTGAAAATAATTGTTACACTTGTATGTAGATTTAATGCTAAAAATGTAACAACTATTTTTGGACACCACTCTCTCAGCTGGATCTGCAAAGTACACCAACTGTACCTCTGTAGAAGGGTAAGAATCCTACGGGGTTACCTGTTGGCTGTGGGTGGTGACCTGTAATGCCTGAAGACTTGATCTTGATGGCCGTGAGTGGTCCATGACCTGCAATATTTCATGTTAACTCTTTCTTGGGCTAGATGAGCAGTTGGAGAGGCCCAATTTAATCAATTGGCTGGTCAGGCCCTAGTTCCTATATGTTTAAAACACCCAATCCTTGGTATCTTATAGGTACTTGAAGGTAGTGGCTGAGGGTCATCTGTGTTGAGAGAAACAGCTAATGAAACTTATTTCAACCAATATATTAATGCATATAAAATTATATATATAGATAGAAAAACAAGATTTGGCATTAATAGCTCACAAGGGTTGATATGTCATTAAACAAATCAACCTATTTTGGGATAGTAGTTTTTATAGTAGAAGGTATTTTTACAGTCAGTACATTGGTTACAGCAAAAGCAAGAAGTAAAAGAATGATTTTAGTCTTGACTAGGGCTTCTCTAACTTTTTACTTGATGCTGCACCCCTTGTAACCAAATTTGATTTCCATTCACCCCTAAAGAAATTGAATATTACCAATGTTTAATGCAATTCGCATCAGAAAAGAATTAGTAAACTATAAATGCAAATGTCACTTTAATTCTTAAATTATTTTTTAATGGGAATCACGAGTTTGGTGAAGTTTTTTTCTTAGATGTAATTTCTTTATAAAATGCAGAAAAGTTATGAATGGAATATTGAATCACATAACACTCGCACCAACAAATATCTGGCAATATTGAAATTGATTTAACAAGTGAACATCTGAATCTCTTTGGTCATAGGAGGGTTTTTTTATTAATGATTATTTCATTTGGTTCATTAAATATCTGTTACCATGAATAATTATTAAAATTTCAGGCATTATATTTTAATTTTACTTTTTCATTATTATTCTTTCTTTTTTTTAAATCTATACTTTTATTCTTATCAATTTTTTTAAGACGTCTGTAACCTATTATAAAAAAGATATTTTAGAATTTACTATTTTTATTAAAAATTTTTTTTTTATTATAAGTATTTTTCAATGATTTCTTTGGTAAAAGTATGATTATATGTGTTGTTGGTGATGCCAAAAAGCTCCAGATTTTTTTGGTCAAAGCCTGATTGTTCATATAAACGATCTGTATATTTTAAACTGGTCACTAGTGGCCATCACATCCAATCAGGTATTCTGATAGGTGTACGACATCTGGCAATTAGTCTGCATGATACACTAATTTTTGTTCTGTTATAAAGAGTATTATGAATGCAAACTTGTAAATCACTTATTGTGGACCCCTATACGTTTTTTAATCTCTAAGGGTCTGTATTGGACCACTTTGAGAAGCCCTGTTCTAGACAACTCTTGATAATGACTCTTCTTATACTACCTTTATCTCAGAAATCTTGTTACTGTTGCATATTAACTTTGTACATTAAACATAGAAATTATGATTGAACTAAGGTAGTACTTTATCAACTGAAAAAATAATTCTTGATTAAATAGTTCTGTTTTTAATTATTTGGATATGTTTTTCTTTGACAGGTGAGGCTCTTGGAGCAATTGGATCTCTATCATCAATAGAAGTATTGAAGAAATATGAAAACAGTGACATCAGAGATGTAAGTGTTCATGCCTTGTATGTTATTTTATTTTCAAAGAATTACATTTGAACCAACAGAACAATATAATAACAAACTGGACCCTTTCAAAATTTATACACATATCTATATCATCAGCTTCATGACTTGGCTTTGTGAACAAAGATTAAGAAATGGGTGGTCTGCATTGTCTGTAGACATGTTCATGGTTGATAAGGCCAATGCAGGACAGACAGGTATGGTCACAGTAGCTACAGGTTTTGATGGCATATTATTGTGGTTCTTCCTTCTGTACCTTTTGTTCTTGAGGGTGGTCTTGAAGGTGTTTTCAAAGGGACACCAGGTATCATATTCCTCATTTTGGGTTCACTATTGGTGATGGTCAATGTGACAGGTGCCAACAGATTTTTTTTAAGCAGTCGTATCAGTTTTTATAGATATACTCACATGCATATGTACACACACACACACACACACACACACACACACACACACACACAGAGGTTTTTCTGAAAACTAGATAATTTAATAATTACCAAAAAGATTTTACATCAACATTTTTTAACATAATCTGCTTCCTTGGTAATGAACTTCACAATCACACATTTGCGCTCTCTCACCATATATATATGGCTTTAAACACTTCCATAAAGATAAACAAACCCCCTTCTATATTAATGTTAATTCTAACCACCCTAGATCAATAATTATACATATCCCAAATGCTGTTAATATAAGAATTAATTAACTTCAAATAAAAATATTTTATGAAAATAATAGGATATATGACAAGGCCCTTGAAAAAAGTGGATTTAAACAAAGATTAGAATGCCTAGAAATTCTTAAAGATAATTTTGAGACTTGTAACAATGAAAACAATGACAATAACAATGTCAACAATAATAATAATAATAATTATAGTAATAACAATACTGTGAATGTCAAGACAAATGATAGGTTGAATAACACTAGTGATAGGAATAACAATGGTAGCAGCTGTAGAAAAAAACAAAATACAGGAAAAGAAATGTAATATGATTCAACCGTCCCCTCCCCCCTTTTTTTGTAAATTATCTACTATTAATATAGGTAAGTACTTCCTAAGATTTATAGATAAACATTTCAATGGAAATAACCCATTAAAGAAAAATTTTAACAGGAAAACAATTAAAATCAGTTATTCTTGCACTAATAATTTATACAAAATCGTTAGCAGCCATAATAAATATTTAATTGAAAAATTGTGTTGATAGACAAAGTTTGAATAAATCATTATGCAACTACAGGGTTAGTGAAGAATGTCTTGTTGGCAGTAAATGTAATTCCAAGAATATAGTGTGCAAGGCAACTATTTTCCCAATGGAAAATGGAAAGGACATAAAAATATACTTTGGAATTTCTGCTGTAATTTGTAAGCAGAAGATTTATAGTCGGAGGCATTCTTTTTCTAACCTTTCCTTAAGAAACCAAACAGCTCTTTCTTAATGGTTCTGAAGATTGAAGGATAGTGGCCTTACACCATTAGGTAGATGTAATTTTATTTAAAGATCAACCACTCTAAGTAATTTCAGGAGTAGATGTAAGCTCTGTCTAGAAGAAAAAATTAGTATTATAAAATATAGAGATACCAGTAAATTACTAAATCAAAGAAATGAATTGATATTCAAATGTCGCTATAAAATAGATGTAAGCTTATGTGAAATGAGTTTAGGCTTTATGTATGTATGTATATAAAAAAAACCAAACAAACAACCGCAACTTTTTTTATATTGTGTGTGTGTGTGTGTGTGTGTGTGTGTTTTAGATTTAATTACAATAAATTTACTTTGGATTTTAGTATGTTTTAAGATTTGATCTGAATTCTTATATCTTAAACAACCATTTTTTTATTCATTTAAATTATGTAATAAGCTATATAAGGTATTAATTTATTTTGATTACAGAGTGTAGATTATGAATAATATTTTTGTAGTATATAGTAATTATTAATTAGAATGATTTGATATTGTTATCAATTATTAAATTAAGTAATAACATATTGTGGTAGTTGTTGATATATTGTTTTTGTTGACATTGATGTTATTAATATTTATAATAATGAGTTGGATTAATTTATGATGTTTATAGGTTTGATGATTAGTAGTAATAATGGTAATATTAATTGTGATGATAATTCTTAATATGGTATTATCTATAATACTTGGTAAGATTTTATTTATAAATTTAAGGATTTGAGTTTTAGATATAATAGGAATTTTATAATGTGTAAGATATAATTGTAATCTTGAATATATAAATTTATGTTGCATTTGTTTATAATTTTAGATTATGTCTTAACAGTAACTGGTATAATTTTTACTTTCAATATGTTCAATTATATTGAATTGTATTAAAATGACAATTTTCTTTGGGTTTTTTTTTTGCTAAAATAGTATTAATATTCAATATAATATTTTATAATATAATTTTATTTTTGTTAAGAGGTTATTAATTCCCATGTAAGTTGTTTATAGTTGTTAATTTTCTCTCCCTAAGTCAATTTATTCCTTTATTCCAAATTTTTTTACTTATCTCATTCATTTGGGTTTAAAGGTTTGTTTGCCATTACATTAAAAAAATAAGTGGAAAGGAAAGAGAAGTCAAAAATTGATACATCTTGATACAGGAATTGAATGTCATTTGTCAACCAAACAGGAAAAACAAATGGTCTGGTCTTAATAAAAAAGCAAATGAGGGTGATCTGAATTTTGTGGGCTTTTTAAAATCATTAGAAATTTCTCATTATTTCTTTGTTTGAAGATGCAGATCTAACATTTTTTTTTTTTAAATATAGAGTCGGTTAAAATAGATATTATTATAAAAAATGAGTAATTTTAAATTGTGTGTATATGTGTGTGTGTGTGTGTGTATATATATATATATATATATATAAACTTGATGGCTGTAGTCAAAGGCAACCTGAAGGCTCCCTTTTCAATAGCTACTACACCAAGGTCTAGGGTGAAGTTCTACTCTTTTCCCTGGATTGTTCCACTTAGCCTTGATCCATACCTTATAATGCTATGTTAAGCAAGGTGGTATCAAGTACCTTTTTTTTTTTTTTTTCAATTTTTTTTTTATGGTCTTTGGTATGACTAAACTGGGGATTGAACTCTGGTCTCCTGGGCCATTGACGAACATTCTATCCACTAGGCCAATGGGCTGGTGTGTGTGTGTTTTTACATATAAGAGAGAAAGTATGGCCAAAAAATTATCTAGGCTTTGTTTTTGAAACTGAAAATTCATTGATGGTGTGCGGCACATTAAAAGAAATACAACACAGCTTCACACCACATCAAAACATGAATTTTAGAGGTACTTTAACTCACTTAGATGAGTGCATTGAATGCCAGAAGAACTGTTTTGAAAAAAATGAAGGTTTCATTTATTGTTCATTTCTATCTTCATAAATATAGCTTTAGTTTTGATACATTTTCAATGCACTTGTATTTACCCTCTTTTTTTTTTTTTCTTTAACTTGATTATAGAGTTCTATATGGCACTATGGTTCTAAGATTATACCAAAAGTGTAAATAATTAACTCTCCCTTTGTGTGTGTGTGTGTGTGTGTGTGTGTGTGTGTGTACAGATAGGAATGTCAATAGATTTGTAATCCAACAATAAAAGAAATGTAATGAATAGAGCGTCCACCACTGGTCGAGTCATATCAAACACTCAAAAAATGGTACTTGATGCCATCTTGCCTAGTACTCAGCATTATAAGGTGAGGGTCGAGGGTAAAGTGAAGCAATCCTGGGAAAGAAGTAGCGCTCTCCCCTACACTTCTGTGTTGTAGCTATTGAAAAGAGAGCCTTCGGGTCACCCTCGACTAAGGTCGCCAACTTTACTTTTTACTTATTTTACACCACTTCCTTTTTCAACATAATCTCCTTTGTGCACTTAACTAAATAGTTCTGTCAATCATAAGCCTTGTCTCAAGACTTAGAATATGCTAACTGTATCCTCTGCATGGTGATCTAAGTATGACATTAAACTGCATCTAAAGGGGAGGTTTCAGTTCTGGAGCACTGGAGAGTGTAGAATCACCCCTTCATTGCTGTTACTCCCTACTCCACACTGAACCAGATTGGTAGTATCAGTTAGATTCTTGTATATGGGTCAAATAGATCTGTTTAAAAATTATTTGTAGTTGAGAGAAATACTACATACCATTTGCAAAATAATGCTCAGCACAAAATAGTGGGCTTATGGTGTATAGCAAAATAATGCTCAGCAAACTTTCTATTAAAAAAAAGATTAGTTTCATTTATTCATTACAGCCTGGTCAGATATTCACTCGAGATTAAACATAACAAAACACAACAACTTTTAAACTTGCTAATTGCAAGTCTAGTATATTTTACTTTGTACAGGGTTTAACAAATTATTTGCATTAAGAAAAGTTACTTGAAACTATAATCGTTTACAAAGGATCATTATTATTGGTTATTTGAAACAATATAATTGTATACAAATGATTGTTTTAAAATAGAAACTGATACTTTGAATACATACAAGTGTGTGCAAATTATTTATATTAGATTGGAATATTTGGTATCAAAACTGTACAATTAAATGATTAGCCAAACAAAACACAACAACTTTTAAATCTGCTAATTGCAAGTCCAGTATATTTTACTTTGTACAGGCTTCAACAGTGATCACTCATATTTAAAATTGCCATTGTACAAGCATTAGTAGCAGTTGGTGGAGGTATGACTTGCAGCAGCCATGCCATGCCATGCCATTTCAGTTAGCAAGAACATCTCTGAAAGTTCTGAGAGATATTTCTTTCAAGGCACCTCCTTGCATTATGTGGTGATATCCCATTGCCAGCTCACTCATCAAATCTATCCCTCTGTGATTACTTCCTCTAAGGAAACAGAAGGCTCAAGTCTTTAAACATAGGTTGCTGACAACTAATAAACTTTTAAGATTTTATTGATCATGAAGTTGTAGCAATGACTTGCAAGCACTGCAGAACTTCAGATGAGTCTTCTGTAATGGATAGCTCATGAGAGCAAGCATTTGACTGATATAATCTTTAAAAGAAAGTGATGACAATAAGCAAACAACATGGTAGATGTTCTTAAGTTAGAATTAAATGTTGAATAAGACCTATGTTGCCTTTTTTAGTTATGTTCCAAACTCTTGTGATTATTCTGCCAGACTGTATAATAAAATATATCTGACTTATTTTAATGATTGTATAAATAAAAATGTTTAAAATCGATATCTGTTTATTTTTGTCGTGTGTGTGTGTGTATGCGTGCGTCTCTCTCGGGCATTTTGTGAACACTCCTAAACTAATTTCATTGTCTGTTTTGCATGAATTAAGGTGGGGTTATTTTCAAATACATTAATCTTACTACTTGTGACACGTTAAAGAATATTCAATCCTGTTTTGCCTACAAATTGTACCATAAGCACATCATGCTTATATAATTTAAAAAAAAAAATCTGTTTTGCAGACAATGCACTGAGAAAACAGATTTAACCATTTCGACCCATTGGCCTCATGGGTAGAGTGTTTTCCAAGGCTCGAGAGACTGGTTCAATCCCAGGTCAAGTAATACCAAAGACTCAAAAAATGGTACTTGATGCCTCTGTTTAACACTCAGCATTACCAGGTACAAATCAAGGGTAAGTGGACTTATCCAGAGCAAGGAGTAGTGCCCTCCCCTACACCTGTGTTGTGGCTAATGAAAAGGAAGCCTTGGAATCGCCTTCAACTATGGTTGTTATTTTACTAAACACCATTAGCCCATTATTTCAGGCTGAGTGCTATTTTGCTATACAGCATAAGCCCATTATTTCATCTATGCAGTTTTAATCAGATGGCCTTGAAGATTGCATGTTGCCTTTAGACTGATAGTTCCCTACCTCCTGCTATACATCATGATCTCAATATTTCAGCCTTAGTGTTGTTGTACTACACACTGTAAGCTTGATATTTCAACTTCAGAAAGGTCATAACATTCTAATAATAAAAGGCTGAAATATAGCAACCAAATTCACAGCTTTTAATAGAATGTTGGGTTGACTATGAAGAAAGATGACTGCATCCTCTCAAGTTTGAACATGTGCTTGATAGATTTAATTTTTTTTTTTCTTTTTTTTTTTTTTTTTTTTTCATAATCCTCAGGTTCATGAAAATTGAAGTTGCTCTTCTTGGTAAACTAACTTTTATACTACCTTGTTAACCATCACTCATATAAGCACCTGTCTGTCTTATTGTTAATTTCTTTTAGTGCTAGAAAATTTGTGAACCTCTATCATCATAACTCACATCTCACTAATATTTTTTGAAAGCTGCAAAATTGGTTAAAAGGATTATTTTGTTTGCTATAAAATAATTTTCTGATGAACCCAGTTGGCTGGAACTGAAGAATACTCTGATTGAATCTCTGCAGAAGGATAAGGTCTTCAACCCCCGAGTGTTCAGCATATGACACAAAACAATCTCATGGTGAAGCTCCAGTAATCCTGGAGCTTTGGGGAATGCGGAGTACCTTTTCATTGCCATTGCTTCCAAGTCCACTCTGGCCTGGAGTGATAGCACCTAAAAGGGCCCTATCTATAGGTCAAATAGAACTGTTTGACATTTAAACTCAAGTTCAAAGAAATGACTTATGCTAAATTAAATTGTTTGAAATAGAACCATTTGATCATTTAATTGTGTGTAAACAAATGACTCATGTTCAATTGAATTGTTAGTGATATATTTGGAACCATTTTACTGTGTGCAAATGAATGAGTAATGTTGAATAGAATAATTAATGCTGCAAAACAATATTTGGAACCATTTCACTTTGTACAAACAAATGAATAATATTGAATAAAATTATTAGTGTTAGATAGCAATGATTGAAACCATTTAACTCTGTGGAAACAATAGCAATACTAGTGTGCAAACTAATTAGTTCTCTGACTCATTTAAAAATGAAATTACCAACAAACTCATCTCTTGCATATCATGTATGCCTATTTAAATGTGTGTAAACAAATGATTGATATTAAATTGTTACTGTTACATAGGAATACTTGAAACCATTTAACTGTATGCAAAAACAAAAAAAAACAAAAGCTCTGGCTTGTTAAAAAATTTTCAACATGTCTACCAATCATATATCTAATATATATGTACAAAGAGGATTTGGCAATAAATGACCTACAAGGGTTGATATGCCACCAAACCAAACCATTTTTTAATGCAAGTCTGATTTTTTAAAAAAGATCTGACTAAAATTTAATTGAAAGATTTTATTCACATTTACTACCATTCTTAACTCTTAAAATACTGACCTTTCACCCCATGACCATACTAGCTTGAACATATGTGGTAATGTGTTGAATAAGAACATAGGCAATAGTGATGAATGTATTTATCCGACTCTACTGCCACAAACAGGATGTGACACAAGGTCAATTTTAAGTGGAGTGCAGCTGTTTTGAATTCCGAGTTTTCTTTCTCTTAGACTGGTTGCCTTATCTAAGCTAAAGAACCCAGTCTTCTCTGAGACACTAGTGATGTAGAAATAAGAATTCAAACTACACTTGAAGGTTGTGGCATAGATATTTGTTGCTCAGGTACTAAGGTTTTGAAAACCCAATAGATGTATAATAAGCGGGTTAGAAGTGTTTTGCTATCATTGTGTAATCTAACCTTGTGACTTCTGACTTCTGATAACTGAACCTGGTTTGGAACCTTGGAGAACTTGGAGCTATAGTATAATAGTTCTTTTTTTTTTTTTTTTTTTTTTTTTTTTTGCTATAAGATAGCATTGTTTAGTCATTGATAACTCAGTTACATGTGAGAACATTTAGATTAATCATTTATCAGTTAACTCTGAATCAGCTTTAAACTTTTAGATTGTTCAGCATGAAATTGCTGATTTATTGAAACAAATTTAATTTTAAAAGTTCATAGAAAATAAATCAAGTACTACTATTATATGTACTAGCAGTACTTATCCATATTACATATTACTCAATAACCTTGGTGTATCCCCTGCAGAGGTGTAAGACCTCTCTCCTCACTAAAAAAAAAAAAAAAAAAAAAAAGTGTGTATTGGATATGATACTAAACTGCATTTCGTAGTAAGATTCCAGTTCTAGAGCTCTGGAGTCTATAAAGGACTCCTCCATTGCCATTTCTCTCAGGTCCACTCTGACCTGGAGTGGTAATATCTATTGGAGTCCCATCTACAAGTCAAATAGACCTGTTTTGAAAATTATTTGTGTTAGATAGAAATATTTGATAGCATGTAACTGTGTAAACAAATGATTATTATTAAATAGGAATATTTACTTTAAACCATATAATTGTATATGAATTATTAAACTATGCAAAGGAAAATGTTATGGATTAGTCTAATGTTGAAGAACAAATTATGGAACGATCCAGTAATTTGCATTCCTAAAACAAATTTGAGCCAAAGCCTAAAAATGCAAATTGGATTACAGTTAGGGCAGTTGTTGCAGATCTCAATAAGTGGTTGGAATAATTTAAAGTAAACTTGGTTCCAACAAAAAACCCCCGTCAATTGAATCAATGTAAAGGATTGTGAAAGAAGGCAATTCACAGTGAAGCATGGAAAAAGACGATGGTTGTCTGTGTCTAAAATTTGGTGCAAATATAGAAGAAATGGGGTTGTTAAAAAAAAAAAAAAAGAAAGGAAAACACTCTGGTAGTCAATGAAAAAACATCATGAAAGAAAACTTTTAGCAATATTCCTAACACAATTTATACTCACTTATATGGTTTAAAGTAACTGTTCCTATTTAATGAGTATTTATTTGCACAGTTATATGGTTTGATTTGTTGCAGTTGGTTTAATGGCATATCAACTCCTTATAGGTTATTTAGTGCCAAAATTTCATTCATTTATAAATAGATGTAACATAACTATATTTTCAATGTTCCATGTATTTTTTTTTAATGGCACTTTTTATTTTACTATAATAATTTTTTTTTTATAGTGTCAAGTATTTCTACCTAATACTAATAATTTGTACACAGTTATATAGTTTAAAGTAACTTTCTATTTCATGATAATTTTTACACACAGAAAAGTTATATGGTTCTAAGTATTACAATCTAACATCAATAATTTGTGAGCACTTATTTCAAGTAACTAGTAATGATAATTCTTAATAAAAATAATTTGCACCTACTACAAATAATTTTTAAACAGATCTATTTGACCTATAGATAGGATCCCAACAGTTACAGTCAGCTGGGGCTGTAGAATACACTGACTGCATCTCTGCAGGGGGGTTAAGACTGCCTTAAGTGTCCTTGATATGACATTAAACCTTCTGATGATGGAGCTCCAGTCTTGGAGCTTTGGGGAATGTAGAGTACCTTTTCACTGCCATTGCTCCTAGGTCCACTCTGACTCAGTGGACTCTGATAGGGTCCTATCTATGGGTCTAATAGAACTATTTGACTATTTAAACTGAATGCAAATAAATAACTTAAGCTAAATTGAATTGTTAGAAATAGAACTGTTTGATCATTTAACTTTGCATAAACAAATAACTGATGTTTAATTGAATTGTTAGTGATACATAGGAATACTTGGAACCATTTAAACAAGTGCAAATGAATGATTAGTGGTCAACAGAAGAATTAGTATTGAATAACAATAATTTTAACCATTTCATTGTGTGCAAACAAATGGTTTATTGTAAAATAGAATTATTTGTATTTGCTAGAAATGCCGGAAACCATTTAACTGAGTGTACAAAAAGAGTTCAGGATCATTTAAAAATGTTATCTATATGTTGTATAGTATCAAACATAATGAACGAATTTCATTGAATGAACGAAACACTTGAAAAAAATATATTTCTCTCATTTTATTCTCGAAAGGGGGCCCACGGTTTGTTGTTAGTTGAGAGATAGATGGAGAGACATATACTCAGAGAGGGGACTTCTTCTTGTCCCATACCTTCTTCTGAGAGCCAGGGGGTGCCAACGTTTGCACCCCCTTGCTAGCTGTGTTGTCAGAGGTCTGAAACACCTCTGATCGGTTGTGTCCCTTGCTCGACTCCTGATTCTCTGCACTCTGTCTAAATCTGACTGTGTGGTTATCATGTGGTCTCCTTCCGGTTACACACCTGTTCGACTTGACTGCCATGACGCGCTGTCATCCCCCTGTTTACTAATCACAACCTGACAGCTTGTCAAAGCACATGGGGTCACTAGGAACAAACCAAAAATCCATGTCGTATAACATATAGAATGTGTATACAAATCTTATATCTAATTTATATGTTTAAAGAGGATTTAGCATTGAATAACCTATAATGGTTGATATGCCATAAAACCCAAACCAACCAAACCTAACAGGTACTATCTCTCCTGTTCCAAGTGGACTTGGGAGTAATGACAATAAAGAGATGACTCCATACTCTCAGCTGAAACCTCACCATTGGATGCAGGTTTATGTCCAACCCAAGATATCCCTTTTATTGTAAAGGATGCAGTAGGTGTATTGGAAGCCCTGCTGACAGGGCTAGACCCAAGGGGAGGAAGATAACGTTTCATCAGGGTTCCATACTGAGCAATTCTTTTTCATAGCAATAAGAGATGCAAGTCGCTTTTCCAATTGACAAGTGGTGGACAGTGTGGGGTATATCATTACCCAATCTCTTCGCTACGGCCAGGATGTGACATAAGATCAATTTTTCAGAGGAGTAAAATTGGATTGGAAATAGTTTTCCTTCTAGACTTCTGCCCTACTATTTACCTGTAGCTGGGAGAGGGAAGTGATGGATTCATGCCTTTCTCAAGGGCATTAGTGTAAAGTGAAATGCTAATAGCCTCATCTATTTCCTACGATAATAACCGTTATGTTTGAGTAACAATGAATAAAGCCAAATGTTTGTTCAACTATTGTCTTTAGATTAGGTTGACTGCTGTATTCTCCAGTTTCCTTCAGATGTTTTGTTGTTGCTTTTCAGTAATTTCAAACCAAATCTTTTATTTGCTCCACACAAGTAAATTGTTCTCATCCCACTCTCCATGCCTGGGGATATTGCAATATTTGTAATACTAGTTATTTTGCCTTAGCAAGTTAAATTCCTAGTCTTGGGTTAAGCTGAAAGAAAAGCAACGTCACAACCAAAATAACTAAGAAATTAAATTGTGACACCACTAACTAAAAGTAGAATTGTGTGTGTGTGTGTATATATATATATATATATATATATATATATATATATATATATATATATATATTTCTTATTTTTGGACTGCTACAATTATTTTATTTCATTCATTTATTTTTGTTGTTGGGTTTCAATGCAATAGACTTTGGTAATAAATAATGCCTAATAATATCCATTTTGAGTGTATTAAAAAAAAAAATTTGGTATCTTTGGTTCATATGAAAATTAACTTTTTTATAAAGAAAAATTGGTAGAGGTATGTTTATTTTTGGGTGATACTGTACATCCTGACCCCACTTCCCCATATATAGCTCCAAGTTCAAGTTTGGAATAAAGTCTGAAGATCTGAGTAAAGGAAGATAATTAGTGCATTCATTAATGAAACTACTAGCATCAATTTTTAGTAAGGTTTTTGCATTAATCCCCTGTTCTCATCAGTTTTATATGCAACAAATGTCAGATACTAAAAGACATAGACAACAAAAAGTTAAACTATTCATATAAGGTTCAAAACTTTGATGATACAGGATAATAAAACAAGTCACATGTACAATTCATTTTAAAAAAAATAAAATTTAATTTCTGGAGAATCTAACCTTAAAGAAACATGTCAATTTAATATTTTGTGTGTGTACGTGTATATATATATATATATATATATATATATATATATATATAAAAGAGAAAGTAAGACACACGAGTTGTCAAAAAAACAGGAAATCTATTGAAAAATCACAAATCTGTAGTTAAGTTTGATTATCTGGCAAGCAGACATAGGGTGTCTGCTTGAGAAAAAACACAAACAACCCAGGAAAGGAAAGCACAATAAATTTGAACTAGATAGTCTTATTTTTTTTCCCTAATTATTTAAACTTTAAGCAATTCTTTTTTTTTTCTTCTTTTTAATTTTGCTCTCTGTATCTCGTTATGTTATTTCCTCAATGACAATCCTGCCAACAACACAA
Organism: Sepioteuthis lessoniana; assembly: GCA_963585895.1. Lineage (NCBI taxonomy): Eukaryota > Metazoa > Mollusca > Cephalopoda > Myopsida > Loliginidae > Sepioteuthis > Sepioteuthis lessoniana. The sequence goes on from OY757917.1 coordinate 4,942,568, forward strand.
ACTCTTTAAAACAATTGGCTTTTCTGTCTATTTCTCTCCTAATTGACTTTTCCAGAAAATAACAACAACAACAGCAACTTTTGCTGCTGACTTGTTATCAGCTGATAAGATCTTCAAATAACAGACCTTGGAGATTGACCTGTACATACATGTATTTTCCAAGTACACACTATATATAATGAACTGCCATGACTCAATCACAAACCACACTGCTGCTGACCCTAAACATTATCCCCCCACCCCCCAAATGAAACAGTCCAATCCAAGACTTGCAACTGTCCATTACTGCCTTTTTGAATCTGATTTAAAATTGTTTGTTTTCCATCTTTTGTGTTCACTTGCCAACTTTGCTTCTCTTTTCAACCATTGGGATTGTTTTCTCGTCTGATTGCTTTCGATTCGGGGGTCGGGGGCATTGTTCCCCCTCCCATTTTTTTCATTTGGCCTTCAAAATCTCGTTTAGTCTAATTTCTCTTTGTTTCCAAATTTTAAATGACGAAAGAATTTTTTTTCTCCTGTTTTCAATCTTATTGTTGCCATCCACTTAAGTCTGGTTTATTTTAACCACAAAACAGGTTTGGCTGATATTTAGTGGGAAAGGTAACCTCTCTTTACTCTTAACTTTGTCAGCAGAACATAGAATATTCTGACTGTATCCTCTGCAGAGGAATGTCTTGACTTGGACACCAAACTGCATCTGATAAACTCAAGTTCTGGATGTTTATGAGATTCATTTTTATATTTTAAGTTATGATGAGATGATAATGTCAAATTCATTGGAAAGTAAAGACAACATACTATATAATTAAAGTTTAAATGACTATTTTTTAAACTGGTAACCCATACATATAAATAAAATAATCCTGTGTATTGTTAGAAACTTCTGATTCTGGAATTATGAATACTACTTGCACTTGATTACATGTTTGAAAATATTTTGTTAATGTTGGCAAAAAATAGGATATTTAAAAAAAATTTAATTTTAATTTTTTTTGAGTTTTGTTTGTCTATTGAAGATAACAGTCAAATTTGAATTTTCCATTCATTTAGTTACACAGATAATCAGAAATTGATTCTTATTTCCTGAAAATGAACACCAAAATGAAATCATTAAACCAAGTGAATCAATGGTTTTAAGTTGTAGGATTTTCTTGAATGAAAGAAATGTTGTCATTATTGATTTTTGACTGGTTTTTCTTATTTTTCTTGTTTTACTACTAGTAGACATACTAGACCTCAGTTGTTAGGATTTCTTTAATGAAGTTATACAATTATTTTTGGCTTTTGGTTTTTCTTTGTTACTTTTTATTGCAATACTTATATCTTACATTCTTCAATACAACATAGAAAGAAATAGTTATTTCAAATTCTTGTTCAAACTCAAAGTTGGCATTGTCTGTATGTACCCAACCCTTCTGCCATGAGCAGGGTGTGACACAAGGTCAATTTTTAATAGGAGTACAGTTGGTTTTTAATTCATAGTTTTCTTTCTCGTTGACAGGTTATCTTACCAAGGATAAAGAAACCAGTCTGCCCTACTATTTATCCATAGATGAAGAAATAAATTCACGCTTTTCCCAAGGCAATTAATGCAAAGAGAAGCACAACCTTACCCAAGATTTGAATTTAGGTCACCAATTCCATTTCATACAATGATAAATGTTACATTAATACAAAAATACAAAATTGGAAAGTGGTTGCTCAAGTGCTCATTTAGCTTCTGTTTTTTTCCTCAATAAATGTGGCATGCCACTGATGATATAAAAATATCTGGCAATATGAGATTATGAACGTGTGTGTATGTGTGAATAGTTAGTGTGTTTGTCAATGGTCCAGGAGACCAGAGTTCAATCCCAGGTCGAGTCATACCAAAGACTCAAAAAAATGGTACTCGATGCCTCCTTAACTCAGCATAAGGTATGGATCAAAGGAAAGTAGTAGCATTCTCGCTTACATCTTGATGTAGTAGCTATTGAAAAGGGAACCCCTGGGTCACCCTCAATTATGGTTGGCTAACTTATATATATTGTGTCTGTTGACTTGTTTGTCCAACTTCTACATAAATTTGTATAGCCAGAGCAACCACTCCTGTCTGCTTCAGAATTTAACTGCAGCCCTGACCCTATAGTGTTGTGATGTGGCACAGTCAGTCTAATGTGGGGTGCTCAGCAAGAAGCAAGCAATCCAGGGTGCTGGTTGCCCTGTTGGCTGGGGCTGTAGAATACGCCAACTGCACCTCCGCAATGAGGCTACCTGTTGGCCATGGGTGGCAACCCGTAAGACGCTAGGGCAGAACCCTGGTGGTTAAGCAGTCATTGATCCGGTGACAGAGTGGTCAATGACTTGCAACACACCACTTTGGCCCTGATGGGTGGTCGGAGAGGCCCAATCCTACCAATCAGCTGGTCCCGTCATGCCTTAGCACACGTTTATTTTCTCCTGAACGTATTATCCAATCTGCTCTTGTGGAACAATGCCCAATCCTTTATCTTACAGGTGCTAAAAGGCAGAGGCTGAGGGTCAATTGTGTTAAGAAGAAAGGACTTTTTAACCCTGTTAGATTGAGTTATAAAAACCAGAATTTGGCAGAGGTTTGAAATCTTGCTCTTAATGGGTGTACTGGTATTGTATCCCTGTCTCAGCCAAAGTGAATCGGTTTCCCTCTTGATTCATTCCCTTCTCAAGTTGGACTCCGTAGTGATTGCTGGAGCATAGGACCAGTAAAAAATATAACAGATATGGCTTTTTTTTCTCAAACAAAAAATTTAAATGTAACTTAAACGAATCCGATTTCAGATAATGAAACAGAAGCACTCTTTCCTAGATTCATGATCATTGAATCTAACAGTGCTCCAATTACTAATTTATCAATCTTCATAATTGAAAAAGTAACAGCAACAAACTTAACGTCAATTACCGTAAAAAAATTAAAAGATCAAACTCTGCTTGTTGAGGTGGAAAAGATTTTCTACGGAAAATGACAGTTTCACAATATCAGTGTCAAAACTTAGCCTCACAAATCCCTGAACGTAAGTAAGGGGGGGTTGTGAAAAGTAAAGAACTTTCCTTATGCACCATCGAAGAAATAAAAAGAGAGCTAAAAAAGCAAGGTGTGACTCGAGTGAAAATAGTATCAGTTAAAAAAGAAAGGAAAACAATAGAGACGAATACATATATAATGCATTTTAACACCCTTAAAATACCCGAAAAAAATAAAAGTTGGTTATACAATGGAGAGGGTTGAGCAATACATACCCAACCCATTGCGATGTTACAAATGCCAAAAATATGGCCACCATGAGGATAATTGTAGAGGGTGTGAAGTGTGTGGGGAAATGCGGGAAATCCTGACCACCACATTAATGACTGTCATTTCTCATATAAATGTGCCAATTGTGACAGCGATCATCCGGTGTATGCAAGATCTTGTGAGAGATGGAGGCAAAAGAGGGAAGTATTAACAGTAAAACACCAGAATAATATTCCTTACTATGAAGCCCATAAATTAGTAGTAGGTTCTAAGACCACTACATATTCCCAAGCAGTTTGGCGTAACAAATCTCCATATAAGTATGAGATGATTGTTAAAACCTTAATCCAACTGGAGCCAGGGAAAGCTTCATCAATAAAATCAAAGCCTCACTTGATACCACCAGAGCTGCAGATACGTCAACTAAATCAGTGGATCTTGCAGAAAACAAAGGAATCATCCATCCAAACACAGACCTGATTGGGGAAAACCTGATACTGAGGAGAAAACTGCAATAACACCAACCACACAGCTGATAAAACACCCTGTAACAAAATCTCCTCCTAAAATTAGATCAAAAGACAGAAGATCCCCAATACAACCTCCCACTTCTACAGACTCCTCTCCAAATAAAAAAACCCACTAAAACCTACACCAAAACCAAAAATTCAAGAAACAGAAAATACAGAAACAATGAATAAATTCAGATTATTAGAAAAGATGGAAACAGAGAGCAGCCCCCAATTAACTAAACCTAAAACCCAAAAGAATAAACCAACAAACAACCCAGAGCAAAGGACTAAGAATAAACCAACAAATAACTCTGGAACTGCTCGGATTAAATACAATAAAAAGTGTCTAACCAAATATTACAATTGAACTGTAGAGGAATTAGAGCTAAATATGAAGAACTGCTACTACTCCTAAATAAATATAACCCCAAAGTAGTATGTCTTCAAGAAACATTCATCAAAGATAAGAACCAGCTGAACATAAAACACTTTCAGTCATATAATCACCTATAAAAAGATGAACACAGAACTTCTGGAGGTGTGTCTATCTTTGTTAGGAAGGACATAACCCCAACAGCAAATCAACATCGACAGGGAACTCCAGGTGATTGCTGTCAAAACTACACTTCACGAACAAGTAAATATCAGCTCCATTTATGTACCGCCACATGATCCCATAAACGACAAAAAGCTTGATAAAGTAAAAGAACAAATTCTTAAACCCCACATATTACTAGGTGACCTTAACAGTCACAATACTATGTAGGGGTGCCTGAAAACCAACAAAAAGGGCACTGATCTGGAGAAGGTAATTAATAGCAATAATCTCTGTATCTTAAATAACAAATCTCCAACTTACCTCAACCTATCTACCGGTTCCTACTCAGCTATCAACATCACTCTATCTGATCCTTCAAGCTACATGGATTACACATGGAAGGTTCATGATGATCCTTGTGGCAGTGACCACTTCCCTATAATACTGGAAATCACCCAACCTATCCATGACAACTACAGACCTCCCTGATGGAAAACAAATAAGACCAACTGGCAACAGTTTAAAACCTTATGCAATAGAAGACTGGTTCAAGACCCAAATAGCACAGTTCTAAAAAAACATTTTACTGAAACATTAATTACAATAGCAAATGAAACTATACCAAAAACCTCACCCTCAAACAGACACAACACACCTTGGTTTAACAATGAGTGAAAATAACAATTGGACTACAAAATGATGCCCTCCCCAAATTCAAAAAAGGGGTAAGATCCCCCCCGTTAGTGTCCTGGGGTGCCATAATGCTAGGGCTTTAGGCAATGCAGAGCACCCCTTCATTGCCATTGCTCCCAGGTCCACTTTGGCCCGGTATGGAAGCATCTGATTGGGCCCTATCAGAACTAACGGTATACTTATGCTAAACGAAATTGCTCGACTAAACTGAATAGCTTGAAATAGAAATGTTTTAGACAATATAACTGTACTTACAGTTAAACTGCGTGTTTATGCTAAACTGATTTGTTTGATATAGAACTGTTTTAACATTTAACTGTGTGTAAACAAAATCTGTACTTATACTAAACTGAATTAGCTGATTTAGAATTGCTTGACTAAACTGAATAGCTTGAAATAAAAATGTTTTTCACAATTAAACTGTAATTGCATTTAAACTGCGTGCTTATGCTAAACTGAATTGTTTGAAATTGAACTGTTTTTAACATTGAAACTGTACTTACACTAAACTGAATTGTTATATATAGAACTGTTTTGACATTTTACTGTGTAAACAATCTGTACTTATGCTAAACTGAATTAGCTCTGTTTGAATAAACTGAATAGTTTGAAAAAGAAATGTTTTTGACAAACTGTGTATTCATGCTAAACTGAATTGTTTGAGGTAGAACTGATTATTTACGTAAAAATGATTTGGTGTTGAATAACCTACTAGGGTTGATATGGCATAAAACCCAACCAACCAACCAAATTAAAAAAAAAAACAACCCTTAACAAGCGATCTAAACTCTTAAACTGTTCAGAGCAAAGGCAAGGAAAATCATTAAACAAGCTCAAAAGATCAGTTGGCAAAATTATGTAAATAAACTTCATTCATCCGCCAAAACAGTCTGGAAAATGATCCACAAAATTTCTTGCAAAAACCAGTCTACTCCACTCAAACACCTCATTAAAAATAATACTCAACTCGTCAATATAAAAGATATTGCCAACACACTAGCTGAGACCTTCTCAGCAAATTCCTCCTCCACAAATTCCAACACAGAATTTCACAAATACAAAGACAAGAAAGAAAAACAAAAGCTTAATTTTAAATCGGACAACACTGAAAGCTACAATGGACTCTTTTCATGATCAGAACTAAAAGAAACCATCCAAAAATCCCGCAGCACTGCAGTTGGCTCAGATGAAATTCACTATGAATTTCTCAGACATTTACCTTCAAAATCCTTAAAATACCTACTCACTGAATTAAACTACATTTGGAAAAATAGTAAACTCCCAGAATCATGGAAATTAGCTACCATCATTGCAATACCTAAACCAGGAAAGAATAATCTGTATGCATCTATTGCCCAATAGCTTTAACAAGCTGCCTGTGTAAGACCATGAATGATTAACACAACATGGGATCGAAAGGCAGATTTCCAAACTTTATCAATGCTTTTCTTTTGGACAGAAAATTCCGAGTCCGTATTGGTTCAACCCTATCAAACATCCAAAATCAAGAAGAGGGAGTCCCTCAGGGGAGCATACTATTAGTAACCTTCTTCAACATAAAAATCAATAGCATCACCAATTGCCTGAATCTTGAAGTTGATAAGTATTTGTTCGTTGATGACTTCTGCATCACCCCTACATCCAAATATGTACGTACAGCAGAACGTCAACTACAACAGGGCATCAACAAAATAAACAAATAGGCAATGATAAGCAGCTTTAAAATTTCCAGAACAAAAACTCAATGCATGCATTTTTGTCAATTAAGAAAAATGCATGACAACCCTTCATTAAATCTAGACGGATCAGAAATTCCAGTCATTGACCAGTAGAAATTCCTTGGCGTTATTTTTGATAAAAAGCTCTCTTTCATTCCACACATTCAATGTTTAAAAGAGAAATGTAGCAAATTTAATGTTTTGCAACATTTCTCCTTCATGTAATAGCCCACAAAGAATGGGGTGCAGACCAGCACACTTTGCTGAAATTATACAGAATCTTAATCTGCTCGAAAATTGACGATGGCTGTTTCATATATGGAGCAACCAGAAAATCCTACCTCAAATCATTACAGACAGTCCACCATGAAGGATTGAGACTCATCTTAGGGACTTTTAGAACATCCTCAGTGGAGAGCCTTTATTCTGAGGCCTACAAACCACCTTTAAAACTTAGATTCACAAAATTATGTCTACAGTACTAGAGTAAACTGAAATCAATACAATCCAATCCGGCTTATGATTGCACTTTCAAACCCAAAACAGCAAAACCTGTTTGAGCAGAGAGAAAAGACCATAAAATCATTCGGTCTTCGCATGAAACACACACTGGAAGACACAGACATTTCACTAACAAACATTCATGATACCATACAACTAAGCTCTCCTTGGCTACTAAAGCAACCTGTGGTTATCCTTGATTTAAACAAGTTCCCTAAAAATAAAACTCATCCCTTAACCTACCAAGTGAAACTAAAGAACGTTCAGGAGAGATATCCTAATCTTTTACATATTTTCACGGATGGCTCCAAAAGCAACAATGGCACCACATGTGGAGTGGTTTTGCACAAGAAAACCTTGAAAAAAACACTTCCCAAAAAAGGCCTCCATATTTTCTGCCGAAATCTGTGCAATAAATTTGGCACTTAAACTTTTTCTTGTTGAAACTAGTTTATCATTCATTCAGACTCCATCTCTGTTCTACAATCTCTTAAAAACACAAAGCTTGATAATCCCTTCATTATTAAGCTTCTAAACAAACTCAATTCCATGAACCATATAAGAATCCTAAGCCATATAAGAATCCAGGGAAACGATAAAGCGGATTCATTAGCTAAAGCTGCTCTCAATATGCTGCCCAATGAAAAATCAAAAATACCATGTACTGACCTCAAACTGAAAATCAGGCAAATAATTACAAAGAAATAGCAACAATTATGCCCCCCCACAACAAGTTTTTCCAAGTACAGCCCATTTTAAAAGAAAGGAAGCTGGATCCTATTAATACCAGAAGAGAAGAAACCACTCTTGCACGACTACACATTAGACATACTAGATTAACTCACTCCTTCATCCTAAAAGATTAGCCCCCCCCCATGTCCATGTGGAAACCAGTACACTATCAAATACAACATAATTGAATGCACAAAACTAACCAAAGTTTGACGAAGGTTTTATAACGTTGACAATATGAACAAACTATTTAGAATTATCAACCCTAAGCAGATATTGAACTTTCTGAAAGGAACCGGCCTCTTATCAAAAATATAGACTGATGTATTTTCCATTCTTGCTATCACTTAACTGTAGAAACAAATTGCTAACATTAAATAGAAGTACTGGTGTTAGGTAAAATAGCTCCAAGTATTACTGTATGCAAACAAGCAAGCTCTGGTTTGTCTAAAAATGTTAAACTACAAAATATGTGCTTACAATTCACATATATTTGATATATATACATTAACAGGATTTGGCATGAAATAACCCATAAGACGTTGATATGCCATAAAACCCACCAAACCAAACCAGGGAGCAGGTGCAAAAATTGTCCTGTTCTATTGGTATTTCCCTTTAGGACTGCTTCAGGCACCAAGTAATCGACCCAGCCCTTACTCCTATTTAAGGGAGGGAGTAGACGTTTGGTGAAGGCAGAGACCATAAATGCTTGTATGTGATTTCTTATGAAAAACTTCCTTATTCCCATCAAACAAGTTTCTGTGTAACTGCTATAATCATTGTAATTTTTTCCTTATGGGTTTAGCTAATTAGCATATTTGCTTTCAATTCACTTATTGAAAAAAGAAAATGGGATGTCGTATTCATTTGTTGTTTAATCTTTTTTTATAAGCAATTGTTTAAAAAAAAGTTTAAGTGTTGCAGCTTGATAGCTTTTAGAACCCAAAATAGACAACATACTTAGGAAGAACCAAAATGGCTTCCGGAGAAATAAATCCACAGCCTCACAAATATTGACTATCCGTCGAATTCTTGATGGTGTACGCTAAAAAAACCTACAGGCAACAATATTATTTGTTGACTTTACTAAGGCGTTTGACTCCATTCACAGAGGAAAAATGGAGCAAATTCTTCTTGCCTACGACCTACCAAAAAACTGTCGCAGCCATAATGATGCTCTACAGAAACACCAAAGTAAAAGTCCATTCTCTGGATGGAGATACAGACTACTTTGACATAGTTGCAGGAGTACTACAGAGAGACACACTAGCCCCATACCTATTTATCATCTGTCTAGACTACATACTTAGAACATCTATCAATAAAATCAAAGAAAACGGTTTCAAGCTAACAAAAGAACGAAGCAGAAGGTGCCCTGCAAAAACAATTACCAACATCCACTACGCTGATGATATAGCGCTTCTGGCAAATGCACCTGCCCAAGCTGAAACCCTGCTACATAGTCTGGAAGGAGCTGCTGCAGGCATTGGCCTCCATGTCAATGCTCACAAGAAGGAATAAATGCGCCTTAATCAAAAAGGCAACATCTCACACTAAACAGTAGCACTCTGAAACTAGTTGACAAGTTCACCTTCCTAGGGAGCAGTGTCTCATCAACTGAGACAGACATTAACACACGACTAGCAAAGGCATGGACAGCTATCGATAGACTTTCGGTTGTATGGAAGTCAGACCTGACTGATAAGATGAAGTGCAGTTTCTTCCAAGCAGCAGTCGTGTCGATACTGCTATATGGATGCACTACATGGACGCTAACTAAACGTATAGTGAAAAAGCTTGACGGCAATTACACAAGAATGCTGTGAGCAATGTTGAACAAGTCCTGAAGACAACACCCGACAAAGAAGCAGCTATACGGCCACTTACTACCATCATGAAAACTATTAAAATTAGATGAACCAGACATGCTGGACACTGCTGGAGAAATAGGGACAAGCTCGTGAGCGATGTACTCCTGTAGACCCCTGCACATGGACGAGCAAAGGCAGGACGTCCAGCTCGAACCTACATACAGCAGCTCTGCTAATACAGGACGTAGCCCTGAGGATCTGCCGAAACCAATGGACGATAGGGAGGTGTGGCGAGAAACAGTCAGGAATATCCATGCAGATAGTGCGACATGATGATTATTATGAAATGTTAAAATCCAATTCTCAAAATAAATTATATGTAAAAAAAAAATGTAACATGACTAGATGATGAAACAATGAAATGTTGCAGTGTATAATTATCTTTGAGATCGAACTTTTAATCAGAACTTCCTTCTTTTAGAAAGAATGCATTCAGATTTTTTTGTGTTTTTAAGCAAAAGCACCCAAATTGATTTATAATCATTGATTCATAATATTAAAATCAACAGAAAACATCACATTTAATGTATCAACAGCAAATAAGTTAAATCTCCATAATAAATATCTGAGTTAGTCAAACATTTTGACTAAAATTTTACAAAACAGGAATTAAACCATAATAATAGAATCTTTTGTAACAAAATATCAAAAAAAAAAATGTGACATATTAATTTAAATAAAACAACTTATCTCAAGTTGAAATACTACTTTAATTTAAAATTGGATATTTCCCAAATTAAATTAGCAATCTTCAAATTTCTTTTTTCAAAACTCCATTGTAATACTACTGTATTGTAAGTTTGGTCTTCTCAGGAGTAAGACTTTCACATTGTTTATTTAGTAAATGTTTATACTGAGAAAATGAATGTTCAACATCTACGCTGGTAACAGGCATCCATATGACCTAATTGTCAATCTGTTCCAGAAAGAGAAATCTGCTCTTAGTTGCATTACAAAATGCTGGGATATTAAACGGATTTGGTAGGTCATCTTGGTAATTCACATAAATTTGGAATTCTTCAAGAAGATCATTAAAAGGATCTTGCAAGTCTTTAATGGCTACAAAACTATCAATGTCATGGCTTATACAAGATAGCCATCTAGGATCAAACAGATGAGATAGCTTGTAAGTGTTATACACAGGGTGGGCATCTAGGTATTTATTCAGTTTTGATAAAGGTGTGCTGAACAAATTTTGGAAAATTTGTGTTTTCTAGTTCAGACAGAAGACAGTCAGTTTCTCCACGAAATGTTGATTTGGATGTACCAGTATGCAAATACTGTTATACACCCTCCATCATGTTATAAAGAACACATGCAAGTGGAGATTTGGATGTACTTCGAAGCTTGTTAAAACTTATCAAATGAGTGCATTTCTCATTTATAAAATGCCAATTTGGGTGCAAATTATCGTAAGAGGCATGATGTAGTGGACTACCATCTACTAATTCCAGAATCTTATCTACTACGAGGCCATATCTCATTTCTTGCTTAAAGAATCCTTGGTAGAATTATATAAAGGATGAGTGGTATTTGGCTGTATTAAACCAGGAATTCCATCTGGTTGCCACTGGCACGGAGTAATTTCACTTAGACAAAGAACCTTCAAGTCGTTTAAGGTATCGTTTTTAGACTAGCATTTTTAAAAAAATGCTGACTTGATGAAAGTAATGAGCTGGGTAACATTCAAATGCCACCTAGTGTGAAAATACTTCACCAAAAGAATAAAAATATGGGTTCAGTACAACACTTGGTAACTGTTAATAAAGACATCTGAAAACATTTCCCTATGAGTTTTTTTTTTTTTTTTTTTTTTTACAATAAGCTGCAGTATCTGTTAGAAAGGCAACAATATCCTCAAATGCAATATCTATATAAGTTACAGCTTGGATGTATGCCTGACTTAAGGTTTGATGATTGCATTCTTTCAAGGTTACAATATCAATGAGAAATGACTCTCCACAAATGTTTGCAATCACATTCAAAATACTCTGGTCATGACAGTTGTTTCATCTGTTATGATGCTAACAGATTGATAAGCAAGCTGGGCTTTCAGGGCAGCAAAATGTGAAGAGCAAACAATTTTGGCAGATGAAGTAGACTAACACAATTGATGCTTGGAATAATACCACCTTCCTTACAGTGTTTTAATAGAAATGGCCTCATTTTGTCAATTTTGTGTAGGGGAATGTCAAAGTGCCCATTTAAAAAAAATTGAGAACAAAATCATCCCATTCTTCTTTACATTTCAACAAAGTTGTTAATTGTCTTCTGTTTCAGTTGAAATAATTTTTTGAAGACTTTTTAGTCAAATGAATTTTTGATTTTATATCTTTGCATCAACCCTAAAAATGTCAACACTATAGAGACAGAATTTGCAAAATAATATTTTTTTCTACACAAGCATCATCAGGAAATTGATTTACTTTGGCTTTAGCACAAATTTTTAAATACTGGGAGCATTTTTTTTTTTCTTTTTAAGAAAGAGGAGGAGATGGTCCAATTTTTGAGGGTGATTCACTATATTGATTTGATTTAGACATCTTGTCACTTTGTTTCTTATTTATGTAACTGGTTTTGAAAAACGTAATTTATGAAAAACCATTGATAACTGATGTTATTTAAGGATTTTTTATTCAATCTAAATTTGTTTTACAATGGTGAAGATGATCCAATTATGTATCCAGAAAAATCCCTATGTAATGGTAAGCTTTCGAGTAGACAAACCAGTCATTCCATAAACTGGCCTTTGGGAAAGTTTTTTCTTTATTTCTAAATTGTATGGTCATATGATAGTATTTACTTTTCTTTCATCCTATTGTGACGGTGCATAAATATTTATCTCGGGACGAGAGTTTATTTTACGCACGTGTGACGTCGGGGCAGTCTGGCACTTGACCCCTCGCAAAATAAGTCCTAGTCGAGACTCCTTTTTCGGGCATAAGGTGACTGGCAAATAATGTGGGGGTTAATTTGGGGCTAGACTCATCTCTACGCTGGCAAGGGGGATTCCAATTTCACGTTTACATACCCACCAAGCCCCTTCGTTTTCCTACCTCCTCGGATAACGGAAAACATGGACTTCTAGGTTAAGACAAAATATTATTCGCTGTAATCGGAAATTCCAATTTCCCGTATAATGTTTTTAAGGCGAATAAGTCATTTAGCGAGAATAGATTAAAGCGAATGAAGCTGAAAAGATATGGGGGGTGTCCTTGTGGTTTAATGGTTAAAGCGATGGACTGCGGAATCGTAGTATGCGAGTTCATACTCCAGTCGCACTATTACATTCACTTTCAGACAAATACCCTTGGGAAAGGTATGACCCTCCCCCCTTATCCTCCCAGCTATGGGTTAAATAGTACCACTACTGTTCTTCTAGGAGAATGGCTTTGGCATTAAATAACCTAGAAAGGTTGATATGCCATTAAACAAAGAAACCGAAACCGAACTGAAAAAGATATGTGCAAAAAAAGGCAACTCGACAGATAAACAACATAATGAATTGATTTCAACATGAGGGAACATTTAAACGATAACAAAATTTTGATAGGTGAGGACCAAACAAATATTCAAGGTGCCGGCTATATTACACCAGCAGACAGTCTTAAACACAAATGTCTCTCTTGATAGTCCTTTTCTTCTTTTCTCTTTTCTTTCAAACCGTCGGCTTTGTTAAGCCAGGTCGGCAGTGTGAAACACAAATGTCTCTCTTCCTTTTTCCTTTCTTCTTTCTTTCTTCTCTTTTCTGAATGTATATAATTCTTTATATTTTTCTTTCTTTAACTTGAGAGAGTGCATATAATTTCAATATTTAGGAAGGATAAAAGGAAAAACAGTTTTAAGTTGTACTTAGCTTTTCGATGGGTTTACTTGCTTACAGATTCCTTTCTTTTATGGGCGAGCGGCCTTCTGTAGAATCTGGCTGAAGGCACTGTTATCTTCTGTCCAAAGATTCTGTTCCACTCTTTCCCCGGAGCTTGGCTAACTTGGCGTGGTTCTCTTGCCAATGTCTGTCCAAAAACTGAAGATCCCCTTCCAAATTTCCTCTGACGAAAAGCCATTATTTTTGGCGCGAAGGGCTCTGGCCAATCATTTAGCCTCTTTCCTCCTCCTCCTCCACCTCATCCGGTCATGCTACTCAACTACCTACATTTCCTTCTCTGTCCACCCGGTTATGGAGTGCATGTAGTTAGACCTGCATTCTAACTGCTTTAGCGGTCAGTTGTTGTGCTTGTTAGTTCAAACACAGAAGGGGAAGGGAAATTAAATCTTACTTTTCCCCTCTCAGGGGCATACCACGTCACCCTGTTCATAAAACAAGGTTACAAGTTGTTTAGAATCTTTTGTAAATTTTGTGAAAATCAAACAAACCTTAAGGAAATGAATTTGTTAAACTTCGATCTTTGTATCTCCTCCATCCAACACTATTGTCTGTCCTTCCATTTCTACATCGACTTTCATCTTCTACATTACATTAGTTTCTTAGAAAAATATAAACATTTTCTCAGAAAATCTACAAACCACTTTTTTTTTCTTTTTTTTTATGCAAAAACTTTTGCTCTTAATTCTTTTTTCTGACCTTAAAAAGGAAAATTAACTCATTTGTAGAATCAAATTTCTAGGGAATGACTAGGTTATGTTATGTTCTATTTATTAAAACATTTAACAACAATAAAATTGGTGAGACAGTTAAGTTTTGAAAGAATTAAAACAAAAAAATTTTTTTAAATCAATTACTTTATTTATTATTGAAAATTTAATTAAAAATTGTGGATTCCGTTTCAGATTATAACAATTCCATTCTGATTCCATGATTGCAGAAAATTGGTACCCTACATTAAGCGTACATAGCAGTCAATTTATTGAAATTTTGCTATCAAAAAGCTTTGTGGGAGTTATTTTAAAGAAAGGTAAACTTTATAAAAACAAACACAAGTTACAATGAGAACAGAATAGACCGAAAATGATACTTGATTGTTTATGCGCCTTATAGATGATGCACAAAGAAATGTCTGTAAATTGTAACATTTTAAGTAATTACATCATTTCAATTACTGTGTGTGTGTAAATATATACTCTAAAGTTTTGCAATATTTTGGTAACAGACACAATCCAGCAGCTCTGGATGCTTTTGCTGAGGTCAGGAGAGTGACCAATCACACTAGACTATGGGATATCATGCTCACCTGATACTCTCAGAGTATGATTTGCCAGATTTGCCTCTGTGGGTTGGAGTACAGCTTCAGAATTCACGGTCTTAGGTCTCCTTAATCTGGCCTGATTTTCAAGGCTCTTGCAACCTGAGCGAAATTTCTTGAACCATCTGATTACTGTATTGTGATACACTGAACTTTCACCGTTTGCACAACAAATGTTTTTGGTTGTTTCCAAGGATCAAACTCTTAAACCTTAAATTCCCAAATTAAACTAGATTGCACTTTTATCTGTGCGGCTTTCAAATCACACAATGATTGAAGCAATGTATGTGCGTGGACACTAACTATCATGATGCTACAAACCACAGCAGGCACCCTCTGCAGCTTAAAACTGCTTCACTTAGGAGGTCATATACATGTTGCAAAATATTGCAAAACTTTTGACTCACCCAGTATAGATATTAGCTGTGATATATTTTGTTATAAAATTATCAATATCCATCCATAACTTTTTGAAATATAATCACTTGAAGTTTGAAAAAAAAAAAAAAACTGGACGGAAAAGCCCCTATTTTTCTGAAAATCTTTGGACAACCATTATTAAGATAAAAACAGCAAAATCTTTAAAAATTTTGATTTGAAATTTCGTGTCTTTGTCTAAGTTAACTGTTAACCAAATTTCATTTAATTCAGGTTTTGCTGAGATCTAATTTATTTTTGAAAAATTCTCAATTAAATTTTTTTCCCACCTTATCAAAAAACTGCTGGTTCACATGTAAATAAATATAGACTTTTAATTTGTTATAACTTTCATGGAAAATCAGAGGGGTTTTTTTTGTTTTTTTTTTTTTATTAATTAAGAAACAATTTATGATATCAAAGATTCATTAAGTTATTCCTTTGAAATTATTTAAAAAAAAAACCTGTATTTCTTTCATAAAATAGAATATTTGACCTCACATCTACCATGTTCTAGTGAAAATTTTGTATTAAAGCAAATTGTGGCTTGAGAGAATCTCAGCTCTGCTGATTTTTAAGGTAAATCTCTGTAGTAGATGATGCATCCTTTTTATGGTGATTATGAAAAAACTACTGGTCATGATTTTATGGAAAAATTAAGTCAGTGTTTTTACAAGAAAAATTATTATGCCACAAAAGCTGAATTTTAAGAATGGCTTGTAACAAAAGTAACTGACCAAACTTGTAAAACTTTTAATGGCATTTTTTCTTCTATTTTTCTGACAAATTTGACTATGCACACATTATTGTAAGTTTTTACAAATAAGCAAAATATACTAACACCATCTTGTGCAAGTGAATTATATATGAAAAAAAATGGGTGTTTGAATTTTTTTTTTCTGCCTCATTGATAAAAAGTTGTAAAAAAAAAAAAAAACAATACACAAATGAACAAGTTTGATAAACTTGTTGATGAATCAATTTCCTTTCATTTGATGTATTGTTTGATAGGATTTTATGAGTTTATAATGATTTTTTGCCCAGTCGGCTGGGCGGGGCTGTAGAATACACCAACTGCTTCTCTGCAGAGGGGTAAGCCCCCCCCCCCCGTGAATGTCCTGATATGACACTAAACAATCTGATGGTTAGGTTCGAGTAATGTTGCAGCTTTGGGGAATGTGGAGTACCCCTTCATTGCCATTGCTCCCAGGTCCACTCTGGCTAGGAATGGTAGCACCTGATAGGGCCCTATCTATGGTTTAAATAGAACTAACGGCATACTTATGCTAAACTGAATTGTTTGAATTAGAACTGTTTGATTAAACTGAATGGCTTGAAAAAGAAATGTTTTTTGACAAATAAACTGTACTTAAATTTAAACTGTGTGTTTCTGCTAAACTGAATTGTTTGAAATGGAACTGTTTTTGACATTGAAACTGTGCTTACGCTAAACTGAATTGTTTAATATAGAACTGTTTTCACATTTAACTGTGTGTAAACAAAACCTGTACTTAGA
>OY757917.1:4959719-4999719 GCA_963585895.1 Sepioteuthis lessoniana
ATATATATATATATATTATAATATATATATATATATATATATATATATATATATATATTATATATATATATATATATATATATATATATATATATATATATATATATATATATATATATATATATATATATATATATATATATATATATATATATATATATATATATATATATATATATATATATATATATATTTATTTACTATATATATATATATATATATATATATATTTATTTACTATATATATATATATATATATATATATATATTTATTTATTTACTTACTTACTATATATATATATATATATATATATATATATATAAAATTTATTCACTATATACATTTGTATGTAGAAAATTTATTTACTAATATACCTGTTAATTAAACAATTGATATTATTATAAATAATATTTATAATAACCCATCTCTTCCTCCTCTTAAAATCAACACTAATATACTTCGAAAACTACTCCTAACATGCACTACTGAAGTTCCATTTTATGACCATCTTGGAAATATTTACGTTCAGACAGATGGTGTATCTATGGGGTCTGTCCTGGGCCCGATTTTCAGTAATTTCTACATGTCCGATCTCGAAAATAGAATTTTCAATAGCATAAAAAACCTCCAATATACCTAAGATATGTTGATGATATCCTTATTCTTACTAATAATATTAACGAAATCAACATACTACAAGACACCTTCCAAAACAATTCAGTTCTTAACTTTACTCATGAACTAAACAAAAACAATAAAATTTCCTTTTTTAGATGTTCTCATTGATACTAACAACAATAATAACTTCACTACCTCCACTTACAAAAAACCCTCTAGTAATAAGTCCTGTACCCTCAACTTTAAAAGTGAATGCCCTTCAGATATAAAAAAGCAATTATTCATAATCTAATATCTCGTGCCAAACTAATCTCCTTCTCCAAAACAATATTTTATAAAGAGGTAGAAAACATAAAACAGGCTCTCATCAATAATGGGTTTCCTAACTATATTGTTGATGAACAAATTAAACGTATGATCAAAAATGTTAACCAACAAAATAAACAGTGTACTACTCCATCCAGTCAACAAACATATATAAAACTTTTTAATCGTAACCAAATGCACTACAATTATAAATCCGATGAAAAAATATTGAAAACATTGATTCACAAAAACATACTCCACACTGATCCTAATAAAAAAATAAAACTTATTATAATAAGTTTAAAACCTCGAATTTAGTCATTAGAAATAATTCCTCTCCCTCGATTGGGGTTTTGCAAAAAACCAACGTTATATATAAATTTAAATGTCCTTTATAATAATAATATATGTGTTGGTTTAACCTCAACTACCCTGTCGAGGAGACTTACAATGCACCTTTCTGACACAAGTTCAATAGCTCAGCATTTCAAAAAACATTCATGCCCAACAACACAACTACGAAAAATTCTCACCGACAACACAACAATATTAGAACATCAAAATAATAAACAAAAACTTCAGATTCTTGAAGCACTACATATTAGAGGCCTGCAGCCGACACTCAATAGAATTAATTTTTGAACCAGTGCTAATGTACTTAAATGTCTTTAGCTACTGGCACTAATTATAGAATTACATTTAAAAGCAAATGCCATAATTTTCAACGGCAAAGATGCCCTTACACGGTAGTAATATGCTAAAACAAAAGTTACATCACTTTTGTAATAGATTCTCCCCTGATGATGGCCCAAAGTCGGGCAGAAAGTACTAGGGATACATGCAACTATGGACAATACATAAATCAATTCCCCCCAAATACGATAAAAGTAATATGGGAATTCGAACAGATCCAGAAGAAAATATGTAGACATAAAATGTCTATTATGTTTAATGAAATTTGCATATATATATATATATATATATATTCATCAGTACAAGAAAGACAAAACAAATTGACATGTTTTAAGGATATCTTTTTTCAAAATGAAATTAAATCTACTTATGATAAGTGAGAGAAAAGCATATACTTTTTTTTTCTTTCTGTCATCTTGGCTACAATGTAATTCCATTTTGTTCTTGATTTCACACTTCTTCATATTGGCAATTTTATCTTCCTATGATCATGGACGTCTTCTGAGCTGTTGTTTCTGGTCTCACAGTTACCACTTGACAACTGCATGGGTCCATCTGTTTTCTGTGAACTTTGTGATGTACCTGGCAGCCCAGGGGAAATTTTGTTTTTGATGCTCTGAAGTCATGTCTTTTACTTAGATATGCTCCTGTAACAATATTCTCAAGATAAATATGATTGAGAATTGACTTAGAAATCACAGTCTCGATGTTACTGAGTTCTTTGTTTCTTTTTTATTATTCAAAGAAGCAAGTTAGGTTTAATGTATGATCAATAGCGCCTTTTGCTATGTAATTTTCAAACAAATTTATCTAGCAGAGCCAGTAGTTTTTTTAAATTTATTTAGTGACTTTTAAATCTTTTTTACATAATATACAAAAATTTAAGAACTGAGGCAAAAAGTTCAGGTTAAAAGTGCTATGTGGGTAACTCAAAGCTAAATGGTTTTAGAATTTACTTTTCTGATGCAGGTATTATTAGGGAAGGAGAAAAGTTTTGGTGAATAGACCAAAGCTTGGCCTGTTCACCAAAACTTTTTTAGCTAAGTCAAAATGCAAACTTTCTCTGACCTGTTTTAATTGAGCTGACTTCCAACCTCTCATCTGTCTATGAAACACCTCAACAAGAGGTAAGAAGGATATAATATATAACATTACTGATTGTACATTTAATCCAATCTTGTAATAAATAAATAAAAACATATCTAAAATCTACATCAGTTAGCTGTAAAAATAATTTTGCAATGCTGATTTTATTTATTTATTATTTTTTTGTTTCTTTCTCATTAAGCTTGCTGATACATGTCAACTGGCTATCCAACGGATCAAATGGCTTCATGGATCAGATCGACACAAGAAGAATTTATCAAAGAATCCATATAATTCAATTGACCCAGCTCCCCCGTCCGAGTGCCAGGATCTCGGAAAATTGGAAAAGATGTTATTGGATGAGAATCTTCCAATGTATAACCGATACAGGGCCATGTTCTCACTAAGAAATATGCAAACAGATAAGGCCTGTCGTATTCTAGCAAAAGGTAAAGAAATTACTTAAAAAAAGGTTAATCTATATTTGCGATACCGTCCAAAGATTTTAGAGAGTCTGTTTTTTTTTAACCCCCCCCCCTTTTTTTTTTTTAGTGTTTGTTCTAGCTATGAGACTTGACTGTATCTGGTGGTGAGATTTTTCTATTCACTTTGAGAAGTGTGGGGTCGCTCACTTCATTGCTGTTACTCTCGGGTCCATTCTGACCCAGATTTACATTTAAGGGTTAAATATATGTATTTGATGTTGAAAATAATTTTGAACTCCAATTGTTCTCAAAATATGGATATTGTAACTAAATATGAATTGTTTTCCTGTTTAAAATGAAGATCCTTTTTTGTATAGTGTATAATTGGAGATTATAATTGTTAAACTGACTTTAACATGAAATAGCCCAACAAGGATTGACATGCCATAAAATCAACCCACCATTTTAAGTGGTACTATATGTACAGTGGTTCATCAATAAGTCTAGAGCTTAATTTAAGTGTTTTATATAACAGAAAAAAATATTTACAACATTATCTCCTTCCTTATCAATGCACATAATACAATATAATAATCATCTATATTATAAAAAAAATAATAGTAGTAATTAGTCGTGCCTGTGGAAATGCGGCTTTATTAGTTTCCTTTTTCTTTTTTTTCTTTTTTTATTTTGAGTCATGAATTTGCAAATAGTTTCTTTATGTTAAAGGTTTTTATGATAATGAGCTCAACTACAGATAGAAGTTATTTTAATAATCAGTTTTTAGATAACTTATTTATGAAATAGTGTATTTTTATTTTCTATATTTTTCGTTTAAAAATAAATTTACAAAATAAACATTCATTCCTTTTACTTTTTTCTCACTTTCTCTATTTTTTTCTTCTTTTTCTCTGTATCTTCCCTTTCTTTCTATTTTCCCTCCTTTTTTTCTTCCTTCCTTTTCCTTTAAGCATTATAACTCCCTCCCCCATCTCTCTCTTTGGCCTTTTGTATTTGTGTTCTTTTTTTTTCCCTCTTTCTTTCTTCAAAATCAAGACTAAATGTTCCATTATTTATCTGAGGGGATGATGAGCCATAAACATATTTGTCTTATTTTATTGATATTATATGTATTGTTTGTATAACAGCAAAAATGTCACATTATTGCAAGATTTTTGTTAAAGCAATATCATTTTGATTAGTGAATAAAATTATTTATAATCCTATTTGCACTTGCACCAATCATTATAATTTCTCCAAAGGAAATAACTATTAAGTGGTCATAAATTTTATAAATGGCATGTAACTTTGCATGAAGCTTTATTGCTGACAATAAGTATTGATAATGATTATAAATATCTTTCTTTCTTAGGTTTTAAATCCTCAAGTGCTCTCTTTCGCCATGAAATTGCCTACGTCCTTGGCCAACTCCAGAATCCTATTGTTTCTAAAGAGCTAATGGCAACAGTTGATAATGAAGATGAAGACCCGATGGTTCGGCATGAGTGTGCTGAGGCCCTGGGAGCAATGGGGACTGCTGAATGTAATGATTTTCTGGCCAAATACTTGACAGACAAGGAGCGAATCGTACGAGAAAGCTGTATAGTTGCCCTGGACATTAGTGAGAGCATTGATCAGTTTCAATATGCTAACACCTTGAGCAAAGTGACCAGTGTGTCTGCTTGAAAACTGAACAATTACAACCACCAAACACAGCCACCACCACCACCACCACCACTACCATGTCTCTGTCACCTCACCTGATCTTTTTTTTTCACCAGAAGATATTCACTGCCCCTCCCACCCATCCCCCTACATTTATTTACGAACATCAACGTTTAGTTATGTATGGTTAAGATAAAAGAAGTTATCATGGGATATTTTCATCCCTCCTCACGACTTTTTTTTTTTTTTTTTTTTTTTTTTTTTTCCAAATTTTGAAAAGAATATTAAATTGTGCCTTTCTTTTTTTTTCCCTCTTTCTTTCTTCACATTTTTCCTTAATTTTTAAGCTGGTTTCTATACAAAAATAACCAATATGTGTATGGGTGTGCTTGTATTTTAAAGAATTTTTTTTTTTTTTTGGTTCCTGTATGGTTGAAGGTTTTCATAACTTCAGTTTTATACTACAGTCGAGTCATGTTGAAGCCACTGGTTCCTGTCAGAAGTTGAGCAGTAATGAATTTGTTGAATATTCAAATAAGTGACCATATCATAACAACTTAAGGCCTGTGTGCCAGATTAAGTAAAGCTTAGTAAATAACAATTTCAGTTCTGTTCATTATAAAATTAGATCTGTATAAAAACTAAGTGAAAGAATTTATCACAGTTTTATATCTAAAGATTGTTAAACCTGTCCATCATCCTTGCTTATATAAACTGTGATGTCGTTTTAAAGTTCAACAAATAAATTTTGTACTGATCATTTATATGCATCTATAGGCCAAATTTAAATTTTAGGTAAAAAGTGGCTGTTGATTTAAAAGTAATAATTTTGTAAGTTTGAAATTCAAACATAATCCAAAGGACCAGAAGAAAATATTAATTTAAGAAATTTATGAATTAACAATTTTATGATCATAAAAAGTGATCTATCCATGAGGTCAATAGCATTTCTGAGATTGTTATGGTCCACCATTGTCATTTATAGAAAAGTGAAAAGATTATTGAAGTTGTACTAATAAAGCTGGGCAGTTGATTTTTGATAAAACTTTTATTTTTATTTTGCTGAATAGACAATAGTTATTTATTTAGCTTAGTTGGTCAAAACATTCATCCACCTCTGTTTTCTATTTGTTGAGGAAATATTTACTGGAAATTAACTTGGAGTTTAAGGTTACCATCTTGTTAAAACAACAGATCTTTTAATGCATTCTACAGAGAGGTTTTGTCATATGTGAAACTGAAGTTAAGAAATTTGAAAACTGCACTTTATATTGACTATGCATGCGTATATGTATATATATATATATATATATATATATATATATATTTACATGGACACATGTTTGTGCGAATGTACTATACTTTTAAGTATATTTAACTGCAAATTTAGAAATTTTTCTTTTCATTCATTTTTTGTTGTTTTGTTTTATCTGTTTATGTGCAGGGTTTTATTAAAAAAAAAAATCAGCTTAAGTGCAAGTTAATAATTGGTGATTTTTTTTTTCTTTTTTTCTGCTTGTTTAATGGCTTCACTTATTTAACTATTTTATTCACGTTGAATTGTTTCTTCCCAAGAAAAAGAAAAAAATTTCTGATTGATTATTAGCGTCTCTTGTTTGTGCAGAAAAAACAAAACCAAAAACTACAACCACTTGCCACACACTTTTTGGTAAACATTTTCTTACTTCTTCTGCTGGGACGGTGCAGAGACTGAAAATGTTCGACTTGAACAAGAAGTTCAGTCAATCTACCTTGGTGCAGCCAACATCTTTTCTCCAGTTTATTTTTTTTCCATGTAAATTAAAAAAAAAAAAAAAATTTTTTTAAATTTGTGTTTAAATCCATTTAAAAAAAAAAACAAAAACAATTCTTCATTCTCAATGTTTTAAAAAAAATTTTTTTTTTTTTATTTACAACCAGTATATCAATAAAAACCAAACAGACTTAGCATAGAATTAGCTTGGCCCAATTCTCCTCTAAAAGATCAAGCCTACTTTTTTTTCTTTTTCTTTTTTTATTTATTCATTTTTAAAAAAATAATAATGCACTTTAATTTTCAATTTTTGAATAGCAAAACCAACTGTACCAAAAGAAAAAAGTCAGAAGATTACAAGCACCAATTTTACTTGGGTAAAACATAAAATTTTGAAAATAACCCCTTCCTCTCCCAACAACAACTTGTAAGATCGCCCATTAACACAATAAGTTCACACACACACACACACACACACACACACACAAGCTGAGAATTTGAAAGAATATTTTTTACTAAGCTTCCTCTGGGAAAGGAGAAAAAAAAAGAGGAATGTGAAAGACTCATTGACTGAACTCCTTATTAATGGCTTTTGAGATGAGCTTGCTAAGCACTGCATTATGATGCTTGATCAATAGAGAAAAATAAAAAAAAAAAAGACCAAGATAGAAAATATGTTACTATGCAAATGAACAGATGGATCTATCTTCTACAGAGTTTTTTTTATATATATATATATATATATATAGGTATCATCAATCCATATCTGGTGACATCTCTCTCACCACTCCTAACTCACTTGACATTGAATTTACGGGGGATTTTCTGTCATGTCATTCAAGGGTTTTAACTTTTTTAATTTTTTTCTTCTTTTGAAAAGTATTTTTCAGCTAATTTCTTTCTAATAAAAAATTAACTGAAAAGAAATGATTTTTTTTTTTTTTTTTTTTTTTTTAAAATAATACAATAATTTATGATTTTGACAAATGTCTGTCCGTCCATATTGCTAAGGTTCCATCATTTCTGGCTTGATTTCAACCTAATTTTCAGAAGTGGTTATCATTCCTGGGGAGGTTTGAAACTTGACTGAGGGTTAATTTTTTTTTTTTATAATAGTACATAAGGTAAACTCTTCACTTTTCTCTGCTTTTTAAGATCAATTCTGTTTGGTGAAATACTTTATGGCGTTTCCTGGAGAAATATTCTTTAATTTTAATGAAAGAAATCTTATTGATTTTAAACATTTTTAGTCTTGGTTCTGACTGTTAGTCCTAATTAAATATGTCATTGCAGAGTAAATTTTAAAAAAACTAACAAACTATATTACTTCTCATGATATATATTCATAAACTCACTTATACTGGTGGAGTCTCTGTAGCACAACAGTTAACATCCTGGATTATGACACTGTAGTAAGTTCAGATTCCAGTAATGCTATTACATTCATTTTCAGACTTAATACCCTTGTAGAAGGTATACTTTTTACAAATATGGCTTTGGCATTAAATAACCCATGAAGGTTGATATGCCACTAAAAGCAAACCGATTGATTATACTGTGTGGATGTCTAGCTGCTCTGTGGACATTTTTATTTCCCTTATCCCTTCCTCATTGGCAATATGCAACATGTGGAGTACTGCTGGTTTGAATTCAGAGTTTTCCTTTTAGATTGGTTGTCTTACTATTTACTCATAGCTGGGTTCATGCCTTTCTTAAGGGCCAAACTCATTCAGGATTTGTTATTGATGAAACTCATCTTGCTCACTGAAAAACCTGCTGCGTATCTATTCAATATTGTGTACTCAATTAACACCTAATTTACACAGGGAAAGAATTGGTAAACTGATATCAAACATGTTTGGTTTAGTTTCTTTTGTTTAATAGCATATCAACCTTTGTAGGTTATTTAATGCCAAAGCTATTCTCCTAGAAGAACAGTAGTGGTACTATTTAACCCATAGCTTGGAGGATAATGGGGTTCATACCTTTCCCAAGGGTATTTGCCCAAAAGTGAATGTAATAGCGTGACTGGAGTACGAACTGGCTTACTACAATTCCGCAGTCCGCTTTAACCATTACACCATGAGGACACCCCCTCAAACATCTTTAATTCTTGAATTGATTATTAATGGGAGGGTTTGGGTTTGATGGAGTTTATTTTGTAAATGTTTTTATTTCAAGATAAAAACTTTTTACAAAATACTGAAAAACTATAAATGAAATTTTGAATCCTATAACAACACCCACACCAACAAATACCTAGCAATATTATAACTGACTCTATGGGTAAAAGATCCAGATCTCTTCAGTCCAAGTGGAACTTTTCATTAAAAATCTCTTACCATGGATAAGAATTAAAATTTCAGCTATCATATTTCATTTTTACTTTCAAGATCTCTCATAACCTATTATAAAAAGGGATATTTTAGAATTCAGTGTTTTTATGTTTTCTTTTGTGAAAATATGATTGTGTAGTTATCAATGCTGGAAAGATCCAGATCTTTTCTGTCGGAATCCGATCAATCGTTCGTTTAAATGACCTGTATGTGAACGGCACATTGCTATCACACTCAATCAGACATATTGCTAAGTGTACAATATCTAATTAGTCAAGTAATTTTTGTTCTGTTATAAAGAGTTTTATAAATGCTAACTACTAAACCTGTATGCTTTTATTTACCCTCTAGGGGTTGATATGGACCACTGAAAAGTCCTGATGTTTACATGTAATAAATTTTCTATCGATGTTCTAACAAATGTTGAATTAAAAAAAAAAAATTAATTTTACAAGCATAAACTACATTACCATGTTATGTAATTATTTTCATTTTCAGCTTTAAGAACTACCTATAAACTTACTGAACTATTTGTTTAATTAAAAGTGAATAATTATAGATAAATAATGTTATGTCTTATTTATAGTCTTTTTTTGTTAATCAAAAATTGCTACCAAACTAATACACATGGAAATTGTTACCATGAAAAATTAAAACCATACCTAAGAGATAAAAATCTTACAAAGTTACTGTATATACTTGCATATGATGCAACTTTTTGAGGCCTAAACTTTAGCTTCATATTAAGGGGTCGTAGGATGTTGAAACTCCAGTGTATATGTTATTTACACATGAAGTCTGCATATGGTGCAATGTTCTAATATTGGGCTAAAATTTAGGTCTCAAAGTTGTAGGATACAATAGTGATCTAAGAAAATTTCCCTTGGGCTTTTATAAAGAAATATTTTCTGATTTAAGTCATTCTTAGATTTATTTTTAGTCCTAACTAAGCAGTAATCTGCTAATAATCTATCCATCAAACCTTTCAGCAACAAAAGGTCAATTTTTAATATAGATAACAGCTGGTTTTTCTTCACCTAGACCAGTTGCTCTATCAAGACCAAAGGATCTAGTCTGCCCTATTATTTACTTATACGAGTGTGTGTTGTGGGGGTGGGGGGGATTCATGCCTTCAAAGGTGTGAAATACAGTCTTTTCCAAAATTTGAAATCTGGTGGCAATGTCCAGTTCCTATGATAATAACTCTAACAGCAGACAGTTTGATAATGCTCTGTAATTATGTAATACAGGGTTTCTCATAAACCAAAGGGAGCGAATTCAGGAGAACAGAAAAAGTTGGATAATGTAGATAAGTAGCCAGCTACCGTACATCTAGCTGAATACCTGATTGGGTGTGATGATCACATATTACCTATTCAAAACATGGCTTATTTAAATGAACTGACCATGTTGAAGTGGAAAGATACCTTTCTCAAAAAGAATATATTGAAATAACTTACAATAGGAATTGGATGTTACTAGGTGAACAAAAATAGCAAAACATCCCAAGCTTTATTCAACTGTTGAGCCCATGTGCATTATTTACTAAACAAACAGAAATACTTTGAATGTAGAACATGATGATTTGCGTCTCAAATTTACAAACCTGCAACTAAATAGTCAGGATCTCTTCACTGTCCATTAAACTCATGTTTCCCATTAAAATATAATTAAAGATGCATTTGCATTTAGTTTACTGATTCTGTATTCATGTAAATTAGTTTCATAATTTGATATTCAATTTATTTGAGGGGTGGGGGCGATGAACGTAAATGCAATTTGGTTACAAGGAATGCATCAAGTAAAAAGGTTTGAGGCCCTAATTTAATATCTCCTTAAAGTACTACTGAAAAACCTAATTTGTAATATTTGATTAAATGTAAATAATAATTTTTAAACATAATTCATTAATTGGTGGTGGTGGTGGATATTTATTTGTAACCCAAGAGAAGTCCAGGAGGCTATAGTTTCTCAAAAGAATCCTAAATATTGTTAGCTTAAAGAAACACAGCTAACCTATCCAAGCATGTGCACACATACATTACATATAATTTAACTAGCATTCATCTGCCCAGTTAAAGCTATGCCATTTCTGACTCGATTACAACCAAGCTTTTAAGAACAGTCATCTTAGAATGTATTATTAAAGCCCCATCCCACATCTATATAAATGCATGTGTGGAGTACAGTTGGTTATATTTAAATAAATAAATTGTATCAAATAAATGTCCAGACATGATAAATTTGGAATTATTCGGATTAAGAATATATGAGAGGTTTCATATAATTCTCCAGGAGTGCTTAATGTATGACTAATAATATAATTTTAAAAATCTGATCCAGAGCAAATATATCTGTAATATAAATAGGGAAGAAAACAACAAACTCATGCTATTAAGAATTTATTTTGACAGGCCACCGAGAGCAGTCTGCCGCATCAGATAGCATTAACAAAATGGATTTATATTACGTGTGTGTGTATGTATATATATATATATATATACACACACACACACAAACATATGGACTGGAATAAAACCTAACAATGAGAAAAAGACAAGGGGAAATCATATTAACGTTTCAAAATTATGAGTCTATTTCTTTAAAATGTGATGACTACCATATTTGATTTGAGTATAACCATTGGTTGATATCATTTTGTAAAAGAATTAACTATGCCATTAACAGATCTGGCTTTATATGCCAGTTACAGTTTTAAGGTTTCTGCACTAATTTGGCTAATCAGAGATTTAGTTTTATGAGAAATTGTTCCACAATTTGTATTTTAATTAGTCTTTTAAGCCCTCCTGTTGGTTTGAATTCTTTTCCACAGGTGTAACAGCTGTTGATGCAATTAATAGTTATTTCACAATACACCTGTGTTCTTTCATGAGTAAGTGAATGGCTTTTCATTTCAACTCTATTTAAGCAGATCCTTCTACAGATATTGTAAGTTAGTTCTTAGTAATCATTTTGAAAACTAACAAAATTTCTCTTAAATTGTACATTTAAAAAAATTTTTTTTTTTTAAAGCATAACTAATGAGGTTTATAGGTAATTCATCCAGCAGGAAACATAAAATACATAGTGTTATCTTTAGAAAAAAAGTTAGTAAATCTATTTTCTGAATTTATCTTTTATAAATAACAATTACCAGTTCAGGGTAACTTTTTAATTGACAACAAACATTGTTTTGACAAGTGAAAGAGAGAATTTTTATATTTGTTTCTCCTGTCATGATGGGTACTTCAGCTAGTATTAATAATTTTCTTTTTTTTTTTTTATAGTTCTTTTATATGATGCAGCAAAAACAGAACAGTGTTGAGACTAAAACAATGATGATAATTTAAATTCTATGAATAGAATGACTCAACAAGTTTAACTGCTGCCAAAAGCTGTTTACAAATAATTAAACTAATGAAGTCATTGAGTTCCCTTTGTAATAGTGGTCCATGATGATATAGATGCTTCTGTTTAGGAAGTAATAATTGTAATTAGCATTTTATAGCTATTTGAGTTACATCGAGAATTTGGATGAATTAAAAAAAAAAGAAGACATTTAGAGCAAATGTGGGTCTGACAAATTTATCATTCAGAAACAAATTTTTTTAAAAACCTTGTTCTACAGTTGCATACATGTATTTACCGCACATCCTCCGCACATGGTTAAAGCGATGGACTACGAAATCGTAGTAAGCGAGTTCGTACTCCAATCACACTATTACGTTCACTTTCGGACAAATACCCTTGGGAAAGGTATGAACCCCCTTATCCTCCCAGCTATGGGTTAAATAGTACCACTACTGTTGTAGGGGAATGGCTTTGGCATTAAATAACCTACAAAGGTTGATATGCCATTAAAACAAAGAAACCTAAACCATCCATTAAAGCAAGGATGTCACACAAGGCCAAATTTTAAGTGGTTCTTCATGGATAATATGCAAAGATGAGAAATTTAAGAATATAATATCATTATCATAAAAGAATGTAATGGTAATACTATGTAATTATTTAATATCTCTTGCTCAAAATCTACTTCATTAATTGATGGGGATAGGGAGGATACTTATTTGTAACCTAACAATTTTAGAATAGAGAACTTGACAATGTTTTAGAAATGCCATCCACTAATATATATGTAAGACTTTTGGTCCCTTGAACCTTTAATCATCTTTTGATCTACTTTATTGGTTCATGATCAGAACTGAATTAACTTGTCTATATTTTTGAGATGAGGTATTATGTATATTATTTACATTTTTCAGATGATTGTCTTTATCTTCGTCGCCATGTTTATCACAACATTTCGGCTGTTGTACACTCCGGCCTTCTTCAGGTGGTTGGAATGACGAACTTAACCCTTTATTTCGCTTGCTGGTGTAGACTGTTCTAGTTCCATGAACCCTGTTTAATGGATGTCAGTTATCAGTTATCTCCTGTTAATTTCCCCACTGTCTTCACCAGGTATTGAACCCACACTCTTTGGGTATGTCACTGGATCTAACCAACACCTTTATCCACTGTGCCATGTGTCCTTGAGGACATGGCTTGTGGAACTAGAACAGTCTACGCCAGTAAGCGAAATATAGGGTTAAGTTCGACATTCCAACCACCTGAAGAAGGCCGGAGCGTACAACGGCTGAAACGCTGTGATAAAAATGGCAACCAAGATGAGGACAATAGTCCAAAAAATGTAAATAATGAATTAACTTGTTGAGTAACACTGGAGTTCTCACTTGGATAATATGCAAGCATGGTGAGAATTTTAATATATTATTGAAAAAAGAAGAAATCAGTATTTACTTAACCCTAGTATTGCCTTCTATAAATCGACAAAGCAGTTTTAATATAATCTTTGAAAGCAGTAGAAAGATAGTATAGTGGAAATCTTTTGAGGAGAGTCAATATTTGAACTGTATTTTTATCTGGGCTTATACACTGACACTTCTGGCATTAATTAAAAAAAAATATATAACCATCTTGACTATGAAGTCCTTTTAATTTCTTTGTCAGTCTTTATAGGATCCATGTTAAAAAGGGCTGAAAAATTAAACAAAAAATCTTTTTGAAGTAATGGGTGATGTTTTATAACAAAAGGTAAAGGGATACCTTGTATCAAAATGAAAATGTTGGTTCCATTTGCCATCACAATTATCACTCCCAACTTGCTAATGAATACAGAAAACCAATAAATATGTTATACATACATAAATTTTTATTTGTGTTTGTAATAATTCTCCCATTCAGGAAAACAACAACTGGTCACAGATGTGTGGTCTGTTTAAAAGCTGAGATCACAGTATTTTAATCAATCAGAATCGTCACATTTACGTGAACGGTTGCTGCGGTTCTTCACATTTGCATACGAATAGAAATGGTGGCCTATCTTTTTCTTTCGTTCACTGCGCTCAAGTCTCTTCCGCTGGAAAAAAAAAAAAAAAATTAAACACTAAGTTGACATTTGGAAATTTAAGGATTTTTTTAAAAAAAAGTCGATTGATTGGTTTTTGTCAGGGTTGACAATGGACGTAACAGCTAAGAAAAAGTTGGTATTCTTAACTTATGAGAAATTTTGTGAAAATCTGGCAAAGGAAGGACACAGAAAATATTTGCAATCTAACAATGTCAGATTGTAACAGTCATATTTTAGAGTCAGACACAATACATTCTTGTATAACCTAAAATTACATTTTATGTTGGGTCATTTTGAAATTTTCTGGTACCATCACCCCTTACTGCAGACATCAAGATGTTTCCAGAGTCATCAGGCTTCTTTTTTTTTTTTTTTTTTTTTACCTAAGCCTGATTAATCTGAATGAATAGGGAACTAGTGCAAAGTAAACTTAAGCAATCTCTGTTGAAATTCAGATTGATTCTGTTTTCCAGCAGGAATAAAAGGATTAATGCCTTTCTCTAGTGTTATTTCATTCCTCCAAAGTCAAATATTTATCAGTAAAACAAAAAAGATTATTAAAAAAAATAAAATAAAAGAATACAAGAAATAAATATTGTGACTTGGAGCTTGTTGATCTTAGGTTCAATTTCAGCTGTCAGAATAATGATATATGCTACAACAAAAGAGCTATGCCAAAGGACTGCCATACTGTCCTTTTTAAACAGAAAAGATAGCTTGGCTCATTCTTAGAAATGCATGCTACACAAATATCATTTTCAGCAACTAGAGGAACCCAAATAATTCCAAATTTTTATTCATTTGATCCTTTTCAATTCCCACTCAGCTAAGTAAATGACAACTTATTTTGGCATTAAAACCTAAAATTATGCAGTTTATTTTTCAAGCAGTTGTACTGTTTCAAGAAACTATTCTTATTAAAATAATTATTCTTTATACAAAAAATTTGCACAAAGTATATGATTACTCATTGGTCTAGTGGGTAGAGTGTTCGCCAATGGTCCAGGAGACCAGGGTTCAGTTCCAGGTCACGTCATACCAAAAACTTTAAAAATGGTACTTGATACCTCCTGGCTTAACACTCAGCAATATAAGGTACATATCAATGGTAAAGTGGAGCAATCCTGGGAAAGGAGTAGTGCCTTGCCCTACACCTCGGTGTAGTAGCTATTGAAAAGGTAGCCTTATGGTCGACCAACTTTACTTACTATATGGTAAAGTAAATTACTATTTGATAATTTGCTAATCATTATATATCTTCTATAAACAATTCCTATCTAATACAAATAATTTACAAACTTTCATACAGCCTTGAGTAATTAATCTAATCTAATTTGCACACAATTATATGGTTTAAAGTATTTCTATCTAATACAAATAATTTGCACACAATTATATGGTTTCAAGGTTTTCTATCTAATACTAATTATTTGCAAGTGAATAAATGTAGTTCACATTCTTTTTTAAATGAACATAATAACGTGACTGGAGTTCAAATCTACTTAGAGGCAGTAGTTTAGCATTTTAGTCATTACACCATGGAGAATTTGCCCTCACACTCATTTCAAACAGGTAAAAAATGTTTCATATTTAGTTGAAATATCAATGTTTTAAGAGCCAATGTATTAAAGTGATTTAAAAACATTTTAAACATAATCTCAAACAAACCTATTTGACCCATAGATAGGACAGTGGACCTGGGAATCAGCAAAGAAGGGATGACTCCAACTTATTTGGTGTGTGTATGTGTGTGGGGGAAAGGTCTTACCCCTCTGCAATAAATACATTTGGCATATTCTATGTTTTATCAATAACAGGGTGGTTGCTTTTAATCAAATCCAACAAAATAATAATGTAGACCATTTTCAATTTTTTGCTCTCACTTCTATCTTCCCTATTTATTATTTGGACCTCGTCCAAGAGACGTAATGTGTGCATTTTCTTTCCAGATATGGTTTACCTTTCTTATATTGATGGGAGTTAAACCAGCCCAGCATACAAGTGGAGTTTCTCAGGAATTGGTGTCTGAAGGTTATCCTCAGCCACATTCATGTAACAAGTTCGATTTTCAGAGTTTTCCTTCTCTTAGAGTGGTTGCCAAACCAAGATTGAAGAGCCTTGTTTGCTCTACTATTTACCCATAGCTGGAAGCAGATAAGTTGAATGCATACCTTACCCAAGGGTATTAGCATTATGTGAAAAAGCAAACAGCTTTGTACAGGATTTGAACTCCAGTCACTATGTCCATTTCCTATGGCAGTAATCATGATACCACAAAAGCCTTCCTAATATTTCTAAAGTCTGATTGTAAAGAAGCATCTGGTTTCTTTTATATTCTTTCCTATAAAACAACTCATTACAAAATTATAGACAGAATCTTGCTTGTCACATTTGTAGTCAGACACAAATTTTACAAAAGATTATGCCAAATATATCCTGATGAATATTTAGCTTGTTAAGAATATTTAGCTGTTAAGAATATGTTGCACCTATCTTTCAAATATCTATTGTCATGAAAATCAGCATTTAAAATTCCAACCTGGACTTTAATACCAATCACCCACTTAGGGTAGGAAATATTTAACAGATCTCATTCACCACATAAGATCTTTAAATATGCATTTCTGAAATGCTAACTACCATATATGTAATGTGTAGAAAGATAGTTAAGATGTTGATTAAAAAAATATATTGTGCCCCCCCCCCCCACTTTAGATAGTCTTTATTATCTGATACAAGTGACATCTTGAAAAATATGTGTTGAAATAAATATATCCAGTTATGCAGTGATCCTAAAGAGAGTGAGAGTTGGTGTGATCAAAGGACCAGTATCTCAAAGTAGGTAACATGGTATAATTAAAAGGAGGATTTGTATATATGTGCTGATGTGGATTTAAGCAGGGAACATATCCTGCTACTTTAAATATCTTATAAATCAGTTGTGTAGCCTTGATGTATCTTGGCAAGAAAACATACAGTGCATGAGTAAATATACATTCTCCTACAAAGTTATTTAGTTGGCACTGAAATGCTTTCTCGTGGGCTTGAATATGGTATGAAGTTGCATTCACAATGATCCAGTTGATAGATTCATCACATTTTTTATAGTTTTTTTTTGGGGGGGGGAGGTGAGGCATTGCTTCACTAAGCTCTTTTAGCTTACCCACAAACCATCCAGATCTGCTAGCTCCCTTTCCAACTCTTAGCTCCCTCCAAATTTATTCCGATCTGTTAGCTTCCTCCCCACACATCCAGATCTAACTTCATGTGACTTTTGGCTTTTTACCCAAAGCTAAAAATTACAGGGGACAATATTAAGTGCACAAGGCATCCAATGATGTTTTCTTAAGCGAAAGTTGCAAACTGTTTTGAATAACAGAAAGGATGCCGGGACAAGTGTGTCAGGTCTAAAGGAAGGGGGAGGGAGCTTTGGAGCCAATCTACTCACCTGTTTAGCAGTCAGTTTCACCTGTTGCTCCTCTTCTTCAGAATCTTCATGCTTTCTCTTCCCTTTCTTGTGTGTCTGTTTCTTCTTTTCTTTTTTCAGCTTCTCTTGGGTTGTGGGTGCTGGTGATTTATTCACATTACTCAAAGCACTGACAGGAGCTGGCTCTTTTAATTTGTATAAAAGCTCCTCTGCAAAAAGAAAAAAAATCAATAATTCAGATATTATTGACATAACAAAAGATTTAGGTAACTGAAAAAAAAAAAAAATAGGCTTGTAGGTTATCAAATGAGGAATCTAGTTACTAAGCTTTGCTTAGTTTGCCACAAGACCAGAGGCAAAGGGCACCTAGTGAGAATCAAACTCACTAACAATTGTCAGTTAGTCTTGCTTGCTAAACATTGCAACATGTGAGATGCCCAAATAAGAAATTAAGTTGGTGACCTTAGTCGAGGGTAACCCGAAGACTCCCTTTTTGATAGCTACTACACGGAGGTGTTGGGAAGGGCGCTACTACTTTCCCTGGATTACTCCACTTTACCCTTGATCCGTACCTTATAATGCTGAGTGTTAAACAAGGCGGCATCAAGTACCATTTTTTGAGTCTTTGGTATGACTCGACCTGGGTTTCAACCTCAATCTCCCAGACCATTGGTAAACACTCTACTTATTAGGCCAATGATAACGAACATTGGCATAATGGTTAGAGTGTTCAACAATGGCCTGGGAGACCTCGGTTCAATCCCAGGTCGAGTCATACTAAAAACTCCAAAAATGGTACTTGATGCCGCCTTGCTTAACACTCAGCATTATAAGGAATGGATCAAGGGTAAAGTGGAGCAATCAAGGGAAAGGAGTAGCCCCCTTCCTTACATCTCGGTGTAGTAGCTATCGAAAAGGGAGTCTTCGGGTTACCCTTGACTAAGCTTGCCAACTTTACTTACTTTATGTTTAATTGCTGATTATATGAATAAACATATTTGTAATAACCTTCAAACTTGTTAATTCGATGAATACTTTGTCCTTTGGCTGTCAGATACCTTGTGCCTGAGCTCACAAAAAAAAAAAAAAAAATCAAAAACAAAACACATTGAACCTTTCTTCAGCCCAGGATGCAAACACTTTTGTCTAAACCTATCCCATCATTCCATTAAAAAAAAAAAGAAAAAAAAAAAAGGCATTGAATGGTCGCTATATTAAGTTTTTTATCTTTAGTATCTAATGTGATCTCCTCCAGTCTGAAATATTGGGCTTACAGTGCATAGTAAAATAGTGATCACTCCAAAATACTTAGCTAACAGTGTATAGTAAAATGGCTCTCAACCTGAAATATCAGGCTTATGGGTTCATGCAATCTTTTCCTTATGAATCCAATAATTTTAGATGTATTAAGAAAAAAAAGTGTTTCATCTGATGATTGTATTTTTTCAAATAAATGAAAACTTTAGCTTTCATGTGGAGGTGAGATAACAATTTATTGTAGGCTTTATCCTGCTCTACTGGTGAGTATTGGAGCACTTATTTTGATTTAAGAAAATCGTTTTTAAAACAGTTTTGTTTTGTTTTATGGCATATTGTTGGTTCTTAAATGCCAAATCCTGTTTTACAAATATATTAAAAATATGATTTGTAAACACATTTTGTAGATACACACAGTTAAATGAATATCAAACAGTTCTATTTGATCCATAGATAAGGCCCTATCAAGTGCTATCACTCTGGGCCAGAGTGGACCTGGGAGTGATGGCAATGAAGAGGTACTCTGCATTCCCCAAAGCTCCAGTATTACTCAAGCCTCACCATCAGATGGCTGTCATATTCAGGACACTTGTTAAGGGGCGTCTTATCCGTCTGCAGAAATGCAATTAGTGTATTCTACAGCTTGGCTTTTAAAATAACTTGTTCATGTATACATATATAGAGAGAAAAATGGTAGATTTTGGTAAATCTGACATCTTTCTTTGTGGGTCTCTTGTCTTTAGATCCTTTCTCTCCTTTTATATCTCTCTATATTTTCACCATTATTTTATCTATTTCCTCAATTGCTAAAATGTAGAAAAACTAAAAAAATTTTAAGTCTGAGAAGTTCTTCCTTGAATAAAGAACAAAATATTACTACTAAACCTGTTGTAAGTATTTGGTTTATCCACTTTTCCACTGATTTTTATCATATATATATGTCACCCAGTCAATCACTTGATCAATTGACGCTCGATCTTCCCAGATAGGAAATTGAATCTCAGTCGAATCAGCTGCCTGCCCACATTGTGTAATATTTTTTTGATCCAGGCAACTGATATCTACCAATTCATCAGAAGTCAAAATGACGAGCCAGATGACAGTTCATTAATAAAACAAAAACAAATCTAAGTTGAAATCCAGAGATGACAGAATATGGGGTTGAAATGAACAACAAAGTTTTCATAAAAAAAAAAATAAAAAAAAATAAAAACAGTTGAGAAGAGAGAAAAAAAAAAAAAAATGCTGCTATTTAAATGTTCTATCTCTCATAAATATTGCAGCAGTATTTCTTTAAAGCCACCCCAGATTATGCAACGGTTAGCCTAAGTTCATAGTCCATTTTTTTTTTTTTTACTTCAAACCTTGAGAATTCTTCTCAAATGTTGTGTTGTTAAGTTCCTTCAGCTTGTTGAAAAATTAGAGTAAAGAGATAATCTGGTACAAGGCCTTTTCTCAGAGCTGTTTTTTTTTGTCTGCAGCAAACTGGAATCTCTCTTTTAATCCGCCAACTTCTTTTTGGCTTTATTCAATTTTTCTCTCTTCCTCAAGTGGGCATGTCGTACCTGACCACTTCTTTTCGTAATTCATTCTGATTGGTCACTGCCAAATGCTTCTTCTCCCACTCCGTTTCTTTGGCTCCTATGGCTGTCACCAGGGATAAGATAGTGTCCCTTCATTCTGATTGGTCTTAACAAACGCTTTTCTGTGTTTATTACTAGGAGGTGGGGTTCTGTAGTATCTGTTCGCCAGTGTCTCCTTCTCACCCCACCACTCCGGTCAAGTCGTACATTGTTTTTAAAAATTCTTTATCTTTAATTTTGCGAGACCTGTTAAATGTCTTAGATTATATTTTTTTTTTTTTTAACAACCTTTTCTCACCTTTCTACAATTTTTTGGTTGTATCAATCGGACACAATATACTCCTTTATCATAGGTGTGTAATGTGGGAATAATATCTTCCCAAATTCATCAGAGAATATTTGGATTCTGTTATTTTCCTATCATTCTGGGAAGATAAAAAATACCATTTCATTCTTGGCTATCAACTTCACACCTTCCCAAACCTTGCGATAACTTTCTTTACTCATAAACACAACAATGGTTATAACCTTTTATGTTTTGATAATTTTTTTTGGTGGGGGGGGTCTTCCATTTCTTTCTTTCTTCATTCAAAAAAAAGAAAAAATAACTTTCCTTGATTTGTTGATGTACTGTCTCGATCTTCTAAAAATCCAGGTATTAATGTAATTCTTCTAAAATCTATATTGCATAAGGAGGGAACTCTACTGTTATGATATATATAAACAATTCTGGTGTGTTTTGTTGAAAACATGCTGGATGAAAGGGTCCTTTCAATTTGTTTTTAACATACACACACATATGAATAAACGTAAAATTCTGTGTGTCTCTGAACCTATGTTAATGTCCAAATAGCCGAGATGATATTAACAATTCATTATTATCTATTAAAATGCAATGTATATTATATGTGGTGCCGTCAATAAGTTTCCAGACTATTTTTGTACAGAAATTTAAAATTGTCGTAGACTCTTGAAAATTCAGTATCTTATTGCTATACATCTTATGAGATGACTGACCAATTTTTATGATTTCAGGTTCAAATGAACAGCTACAGTAGCAATTGGAATACACCCTACTAAAGCTTGTGTCTCCCTGTGACTTTTGGTTATTCCCTAAGCTCAAGGAAAAACTTAGAGGCTGTTGTTATGAGACAATTGAGGAGATGAAAGAGGCTGTGACGAAGGTCATTGACATGCTCAAACAAGAGGACTTCCATGGGGCCTTCCAGAAGTTGTTGGAACAGTACAACAAGTGCATCGCAGCCAGAGGAGATTACTTCGAAGGGAACTAGAGTTTCATGTGTGTACTATCAATAAAAGTGCCCATACGAAAAAAGTCTGGAAACTTATTTAATGAGCCTTGTACATACTAACAAATGGCTTTTATCACAGTCATTGAATGTCTAATTTGCATAATGAGTTTTAAAATAGGTTTTTAAAAAATAACTGTCTAGTGTTATTTTAATTCTATTGCTTTATTTTCACATAACTAAGCAACAGTTTTGTGTAAAACTTTTATTAGAAAGCCAATAAGTTATTTTAATTTTATTAAGTTTTGATAAAGGGGTGCAATTTACAATGTATGTTAATGTTTAAGATTTTTCATTGCTTTTGAAAAATATGCTGCCTGTACAGACACAAACAGACAAGTAAACAGACATGAAATGAGAAACTAAATTACTTTGTGACAGCTATAATAAAAACATACAGACAAATCATGGTTGTGGAAATACTAATGGGCCATGCATCTCTGGCCACATGACCCCCCATTGTGTTGGCTTTCTCAGCAAGTCTAGTCAAAATGCATGAGTCTGAGACAGTTTGTGGTGTCCTCGTTTTTGGCTACATAGTTCCCTTAACTAAAAACTAAAAACTGCTAGATCTTTGGTTCTGACGTCACCCCCTCCCCCCACGTCTCTCTGGATGTTTTTATGGCATATCAACCATTGTAGATTATTTAATACCAAATTCATTTTTATACATATATATCAAATATATGATTTCTAAACACATTTTGTAGATAAATCAATCATTTGTTTATACACAGTTGGATGTAAAAACAGCTATTCCTATCAATTCAGTTTAGCATAAGTACACAGTTTAAATGTCAAACAGTTCTATTGGACCCATAGATAGGACCCTATCACGTGTTACCAATCAGGGCCAGAGTGGACTTGGGAGTGAGGGCAATGAAGTGGTACTCTGCATTCTCCAAAGCTCCAGCATTACTAAAGCCTCACTATCAGATTGTTTAGTGTCATGTCCAGGAAACTCATTGGAGAGTGAGGGCATTGTACTCCTCTGCAGAGATGCAGTCGGTGTATTCTGCAGCCCCAGTTGACTGAGCCATATCTTTTGGTGACCCTCTGTGTCTCTTCCCTTCTGTTCTTCTGACTGTACTGATCATGTCTTTTCTGACTCTGGACCCACCCCCAATTTCTTCTGTATCTATTCTCTCAGTTCATTTCTGTAACTGTGGTCCCTCTATCTGTCCTTCTGAGTTTCTTCTATGTCAGTCTTCTACCCCTTCTAGCAGTAGATTGTTCTTCTGACTGTCCTCTAGTGTACCTTCTGTATCGGTCACTTATCTCTTATAGTAGTAGACTCACACTCTTTATTATATATCCAAGGGAGGGGGAACAACATTCTTATTTACACATTTTTGGCCACCCAAGACTGGACATAAAGATAAATAGCAGACAATCCTCCAGGTAACCCTTAAAGATGTGATGATAAAATTTTTTAAGTCATTGATCCACTCTTATCTGACATCTGCATTTTATACTACCAGAAAGAAATTATTGATTCTCACATAAATATGTCTTGGCCCCAATATGGACACACACATATGCATATACATAGCCATGGTCAACCCACAACTATACACATGTATACAACTGCATGCACATACAAACATACATGTACTCTCATAGAGCTAAGCCTGTATATAGTGTCACATGGTAACAGTCTTCATTTTCATATAGCTCCACTCAAGTTCTATTGGGGACGGATATTTGTTTACAAAAATTAGATTGTAAACTGAAACCCTATCTTAAAAAAAAATAAATAAAAGCACTGTTCTCCAATGGACTCCTACACATGGACACACCAGCGTTGGTTGACCAGCAAAGACTGATTTACATCAGCTGTGTGCAGATACTGGATGTAGTTTGGAGGACCTGCCAGAAGTTATGGATGATAGAGATGGATAGGGAGAAAGAGTCAGGGAACTTTCTGTTGTCAGCACGACTTGATGATGATATATCAGAGACATGTAGTGAGCAAATGAAGTTAACAAAATGTTACCAATCAATTTATGTTGTAAATTTTAGTTATTCCACAGCAACATTTTCTTATACTTAATATCTAAATATTAAAGATATATAAATATTTATGTCATTTAAAATCTTATTCAAAATTATTTTATTTGATAATATATATATATATATATATATATATATATATATATATATATATATATATTAGATCTATCCTATATGAATGTTACTCCTACTCCAAATACTAAACCTTGGCTGGTAGGTATCAAGACGATAAAGTATAGATTAATTGTAGTTATAGTAACTAAAGAAAAACAAAGTAAAACAAAAAAAAAACAACAACCCAAAACTTACCATCTTCAGATTCTGCTCTCATTGGCATCACAATGAAGTTACCACTTCCAGACGAAACCATTTCCCCTATTTTTGGTAATCTACTGGCATCATTGTTCGCATCTTTTTTCTTTGACAATCTGGAACTGTCTTTGGTAATAGAATTTGTCCTCTCAGAAGAACCTTTTTTCTTTCCTTTTTCTGTTGACAATGGTTTTGATTCACTATCACTTGCCTTAGAAACATTTTTCTTTTTTCTTTTGGTTGTTTCTTCATTTTCATGGTTTTTGGAGTCCTTCGTATCATTAAGTTTTAAACTATTTTTCTTTTTTTCATCATCGTCATTGTTACAACTAGATTTTTCTAGAGCAACATTTTCTGACAATGTCATCAAGTCAACAAATTTCTGGGCCCCTTCATCATCATTTTTCATAAGCCCTGAGGGTGGTTCTTCCTCATTTTGATCATCTTCATTGTTATCTTCATCATCAGATAGTTCAACTTCAGAATCATCTCTGGAAACATCAAGATCAATTTTCTGAACATCATCATCCACAAATTCAGGCTCAACCTTGATTTTATTGAAGTCTTGTTGGACTTGAGGAGTAAAATTCTTGGAAGCTGCATTTGATGTGTCTTTAGAATCTTTAATAGATACTGATTCAGTTTCTTTAACTGTTGTACTAGAAACTTTCTCTTCTGATTTTTCATCAGTCTCTTCTCCCTGGTAAAAAAAAAAAAAAAAAAATATTAACTAGATATAAAAAACGAAAAAACAAAAACAAAACTGGAGCAAAAAACACAACTGATTTAAAAAAAAAATTTTTGTCAAAATCTCTGAGTTGAAGATTTCTGAGATCTTTATCACTTAGAATATTCAGACTATTGTCTTCATCTTTATTGTTATATTCACGTTTTGGCTGATGCATCCTTTGGTCTTCTTTAGGTGTTTCATGCCAAACTCAAGGAGCCCACATGGAACTTTGAACTGAACCCTTTATTTAATCCATTGG
Source organism: Sepioteuthis lessoniana (assembly GCA_963585895.1). NCBI lineage: Eukaryota > Metazoa > Mollusca > Cephalopoda > Myopsida > Loliginidae > Sepioteuthis > Sepioteuthis lessoniana. Next base: position 4,984,907 of record OY757917.1, read on the forward strand.
ATAGATTGTTCTAGTTCCGTTAACAATGAAATTAAATTTTTTTTTTTTTTATATTTTCCTTTTTTAGTGAGTCTCATAGAAATTCTACATAATTTTTGCATAATTTCAGGAATGCCTCACAAAAATAAAAGCATCTTGAAAAATCAGACAAAATCATTTGTAAAAAAAAACTTTTATTTATTTTCATATGCTTAGCATAATGGCTCAGTGACCTGAGTTCAAATCTGGGACGAAACATTGTTTTACTTCATGCTAATGCCCTCGGAAAAGGCATGAATTCAACAATTCTCTCCCCAGTTATGAAGAAAATTTGTAGGGCAAGCTGGGTTCTTTAACTATGGTTAGGTAACCAGTCTAGAAGAATGAAAAATCTGAATTCAAGCCACTTAAAAAAATTGAACTTGTGTCACATCCTGTTCATGGTAAAGGGGTTGGGTAAATATACATATTAAGAAATTAAATCCTTTCAATTTTTTATCCCTCTTCCTCCCCATCTTTTTTTTTATTTCCACCCACTTACTCTTCCCCAGTCTTCTATTTCACCATGACATATTTGAGCTGACTCTCTCTTAGACTTTGGTAAAGCATTTAGTAGCACAAAATCAGCAGCTTTCTTTTTTCCCTGCTTTCTACTTCCTAACAGTCTTCGTTTTCTCTACTCTGGCACATTTAAGACTAAACCCTCATCATAAGATATTTAGTTAAAGTGTTTTGTTTCACAGAAGCAACCAAAACCACTCTATGTATATCTACAACTAAAAGCATCACACACACACACACACAAACAATAAGTACATAGTTACAAGAGAGTAGATTAATACATTGAATAAAGGAGTCTCAAGTTTTCAGATGATCCATTTTCATTTGTTTCATTTTGCAGACAACTTTGCTTATGCAGCAAAGATACAAACTTGAAGATTTTATGGATTAAAAAAAAAGCCCTGTCATCTCAGAACATCAAAATATTTTTGTTTTTCATTAAATAATAATAATTACAGTGGCGGTAAGGATGGTGTAATGGTAATCATTACAAAAAATGAACTCTGTAATCCAAGTTGAAATCCTTGACAAGGCTGTTTAAAATTCACATAGAGCTAATATCCTTGAGAAAGGCACAAATTAATCTGTTCTCCCTCCAGCTATGATTAAATAGTAGATTGGGCACTTTAAATTTGGTATGGCAACCACTCTAAGCCAAGTAAAACTATGAATTAAAAACCAGCTGTACTCCAATTAAAAATTGACCTTGTGTCACACCCTGCTCATGGCAGAAGGGTTGGGTAAATACAGACATTGCCAACTTTGAGTTTGAACAAGAATTTGAAATATATTTCTTTCTATGTTGTATTGAAGAATGTAAGATATAAGTATTGCAATAAAAAGTAACAAAGAAAAACCAAAAGCCAAAAATAATTGTATAACTTCATTAAAGAAATCCTAACAACTAAGGTCTAGTATGTCTACTAGTAGTAAGACAAGAAAAATAAGAAGAAAAACCAGTCAAAAATCAATAATGACAACATTTCTTTCATCCAAGAAAATCCTACAACTTAAAACCATTGATTCACTTGGTTTAATGATTTCATTTTGGTGTTCATTTTCAGGAAATAAGAATCAATTTCTGATTATCTGTGTAACTAAATGAATGGAAAATTCAAATTTGACTGTTATCTTCAATAGACAAACAAAACCCAAAAAAAATTAAAATTAAATTTTTTTTAAATATCCTATTTTTTGCCGACATTAACAAAATATTTTCAAACATGCAATCAAATGCAAGTAGTATTCATAATTCCAAAATCAGAAGTTTCTAACAATACACAGGATTATTTTATTTATACATATGGGTTACCAGTTAAAAAAATAGTCATTTAAACTTTAATTATATAGTATGTTGTCTCTACTTTCCAATGAATTTGACATTATCATCTCATCATATAATTCAACAAAATAACCTTACATTGCATCTTGCTTTAGTGGAGGGGTGGGGTAAATACAAATATAAACTAAATATATGCATGTCAGTAAATTGGACATCTTTTTGACATTGCATTTATTCTATAAACAGGATCCCCTGCTTCTAAAACTATAAAATCTGGCATATCAGTGGAGGTGCCTATGGTGTAATGGTTATCGTCGTAGCAAATGGACACGGCGACACAAGTTCAAATCCTGGACGAGACTGATTGCATTTCACATAGCACTAATACCCTTGGGAAAGGTATGAATCCAATTATTCTCTCTCCAGCTATGGGTAAATAGTAGGACAGACAAGGTTCTTCAGCCGTGGTGAGGCAACTAGTCTAGAAGGAATACCCTGAATTCAAACCTGTTAAACTCCGCTTAAAAATTGACCTTGTGTCATATCCTGCCTCAGCGGAGGGGTTGGTAAATATGATAAAATCTGGCAAATTGCTTTAACAGTGTCTTTTAAATGATAAGCAGCAAAAATTAATAAAAAAAAAAAGAATTTATTCTTTTTAGATGGGACTTATCTGGATCATAAGAGATATCTTTTATTAAATATTTGTTTCTCAAGACATCTCTTATAGAGTCACTCTGGGATGTATCATCAAAGGGTTTTAAGTCTTTCAACATCAGACTCCCTATGCTCAGGTGACTTAGCTGAGATTGATCCTTTCCCAGTTTGCATCCCAGTAATAAATATCCATGTGCTTACCCTGTTTATCCAAAGCCAACTCATGATTTTCCATTGAATTTTTGATCAGCTCCCATTATACCAATTCTATTCAAAGCTCCTCAGAGTGAGTACCTCATAAATCCTCAACAGCCCACTTTCCATTGGCTTAAATTGGACTCACCAGCCTTAACTTCTGAATTATTCTATCAACTGGTATTTGGAGACCATAAGCAGATAAATCTTCCTCCTGTTATTTCCAGCAGAAATATATAGTTAAACAGAAAAGAATGGTGGCTAAGATATCAACTGGCTCAGCTTAACAAAGCAATATACACAGACGATGGATGAAACATTATGCTAACAATAAAATAAATACAGACAATCCGTTCATCATTTTGAACAACTTATGGAACAATAAAGTAAAGTACAGTTGGTGACCAGAAGGCTCCCTTTTCAATAGTTACTACACCAAGGTGTAGGGGAGGGTGCTACTCCTTTCCCTGGATTCCTCCACTTTACCCTTGATACATACCTTATATTGCTGAGTGTTAAGCAAGGAGGTATCAAGTACCATTTTGAAAGTCTTTGGTATGACCATTGGGAAACACTCTACCCACTAGACCAATGAGCTGACTGGAACAATAAAATAACTTAAAATTATAGAATTTTTTTGTTGTTGATAATAATTGTTAGCTGTTCTTTTCAGCTTTTCATTCTAAGCAGGTTTCTCATTTTTGTTTAATTACTAAGGTTTGTTTAATCAAGAACAAAGGATAAAAGTTGTTTATAAACATTCGTAAAGAGTTACTCAGCTAAGTATTGAGAAGGCCTGAAGTTGCTTAACTTTGATAATTATAGGTTTGGCTTGGTTTAGTTTATTTAATGGCATATCAACTCCTTATGGATTATTCAATGCCAAAATCTTATTCATTTATAAGTTTTTGATTATAACTATAACTTTATTTTCAATGTCCATTGCAATCATTTTTTAGAAAAACTTTTTTTTGTCTTTAATAATGATCATTTGGTTTAATCTCTTTGTTTAATGGCATATCAACCTTCATGGGTTATTTAATGCAAAGCTATCTTTGTAGAAGAACAGTAGTGGTACTATTTAACCCATAGCTGGAAGATAAAGAGGTTCATGCCTTTCCTACCATGACTGGATTTCAAAATTATGATGTCATGGTCCAGCATATTAGTCACTATACTATGGAGACTTCCTTAATAATCATTTGTTTGCAAAGTTATATGGTTTCAAGTATTCTCATCCAATACTAAGAGTTTATACACAATTATATGGTTGCAGGTAAATGTTCATATTTGATAATAATAATAAACATTTGTTTGCATACAGTTATATGGTTTCATGTATTCCCATCCAATTCTAATAATTTTCAAAACAATCTATTTGACCCATAGATAGGACCCAAGCAGGGAGTAATGGCAATGAAAGGGTATTGCACTCTCCTTAGATCTCCAGAACTGGAGCCTCACCACCAAGATGCCATTTTTGGGAGAGTCTGACCCCACTGCAGAGGATGCAGTTGGTGTATTCTACACCCCACTGACAGAGTAGGACCATTGCAGGCGAAATTGAATGACTTACAAAAAAACTTAGGTTCCTTAATCTTTTTCCCAAATATTGTCTGGCAATGAAATTATGAGTAAAATCTTTATTTTTAACATTTCACACACTTTCCTATCTTTTTAGTAAATTGAGATTTTCAGAAATAAGATTTTCATTGAGGAAGGATTTATACTACTATTCATAAACAACAAAGGTAAGGTTAGCTGTGAGAAAAAAAAAAAAAAATTTTCTAGAAAAATAAAATTATTTTCCAAGAAATTGGAATATAACTAAAATATAAAAGATTTACAGATACTAGGGTCATTTTTAAAATGTTTTAAGCCTCACCCAGAAAGAAGTGGTAATGCGTTACCACAACAAAAATGTTCAGCAATGCTCTTCTTTTTGGGTGAGGCTTAGGACATTTTAAACCATCCCCATAATTCTAGTATTAACATTAAACATTAAAAAATATGCAAAATCATATTTAAACAATATAAAGAGAAAAATAGGTCTTTGATTAAATAGATAACTTCATTTTTTATTCCACTAAAGAACAAAAAATAAAATAAAATGAATTTATAATTGATATATGCTCCCCCAACTAACAAAAAAAAAAGACACCTCTTTAACAGGAGGCTTGACAAAATATAAAAAGCAACCTCTTTGCCAATCATTTAAGACCATTTTGGAAATTAATTTATTGTTGATATATCCACCCCCAACAAACAACAACATAAAAAAAGACTCACCTCTTTAATAGGAGGCTTGACAAAATATGGAATGCGACCTCTTTGCCAATCATTTAAGACCATTTTGGAAATATTGTTAAAGTCAGGATCACCACCCTGAAAATAATGACAAAAATTGTTAAAACAAACTAAATCATTCTATTCAGGCTTATCAAAATTCTGTTTGTTTTTAAAAATGTTTACTCCAAAACTTATTTCATGTACACATCTGAAGACAACCTAGAATTTAATTACATTATCATCACTGTCATATCATATCATTATCAATATCACTGTCATTTCATATCAATGATATATGACATAATAATGATATTCATTATTATGTCATATCATTACTGATACTATTCAGATGTACTTTTTTTTTACAATGTGATAATGTACTAAAGTTAAGAATCTGATAATTTTGAGGCATTAATTAAACTGAGTTTCAAAGCTGTTCCAAGAATTTGGTAAAAAGAAGAAACAATATCTGAAGAAGAAACAATATCTGAGCAAATTGTCCAAAACTGATTTAAGTGTTTTAAAGGAAGTTGGTTTGGTTTGTTGGGTTTTATGGCATATCAACCTTTGTAGGTTATTTAACGCCAAATCCATTTTTATGTAAATAATCTGTTCTATTGAAAACAATTCAGTTTAGCATAAGTACACAGTTTAGTGTCATATCCAGGACACTCGTTGGGGGATCTTACCCCTCTGCAGAGAAGCAGTCGGTGTATTCTACAGCCCCAGCCGACTGGGCAATTTAAAGGAAGTGATTCCTCTCTTAAAATCAGGCCCATAAATTGAGCATCATACTGTACTGATTATGATGCCATAAAAATGCAATAAGAGAAGAACATGATTAATGCCACTTGAAGAGCCAGGATCGTTAAAAGGTTGGACATAATGAGCATTAAACTTAAAAAACAAAAACTTACAAACTTAGAGAATCATTTATGAACAAGGCTGTCATTTTACAGATTACAATACCAATAATGCAGGTGTAATGGTTGACGAGCTAAACTAATAAACAATTGATAGTGATTCTCACTGGGAGCCCCATACATCTAGTTTCAGTTTCTTTGTTTAAAGGTATATTAACATTCATAGGTTATTTAATGCCAATGCCATCTTTGTACAACAGCAGTGGTACTATTTAACCCATAGCTGGAGGAGATAAAGGCATTTATACAATTCATAAGTAGTATGATGATTGGCAAGTTAGACTAGTAGACAACTGAGAGTCACTTTGATTCTCACTGGGTGCATCATACTTCTAGCCTCATGTTAAACTAAGATATGCTTAGTAAATGAGAATTTGTGTACAAATGAAATTAGTCAAATTAGTATACCAATCATAAAATTATTTTGTTTCAAGTAAGTTATAAGTAAGGAGGGCAACCTGACAGCTCCCTTTTCAATAGCTACTACACTGAGGTGTAGGAGAGGGCACTACTCCTTTCCCTGGATTGCTCTACTTACGCCCAATCCATACATAATGCTGAGTGTTAAGCAAAGAGACAACAAGTACCATTTTTTTAAGTCTTTGGTATAATTCATCTTGGAATTAGTCTCCCAGGCTATTGGTGAACACTTTAATCATTATGCCAATGGGCCAGTCAAGTAGTGCTGAATAGATATGCCCTTTCCTATCATAGAATATAAATCAGCAGATATAAATACTATTTATAATGACATCATTGCTTTATTATATAAGTTGCTCAGTTGAGCAAATGTCTTCATTTAAATTTAAAAAATTTAAAGCCTTAGTTTTGCTTTCAATTGTACCCAGGTCAAATATTGATTTCATCTAGGAGTATGAAGTTCATCTTTATAGTTTGCTCAATTTATTCTCTAAACTTTATCAGTTTGTATAAAAAGGCCATTTTAATGGTTGTTTAGTAATTGATGAACTTGGCAACCATTTAGAAGAGACCTTTCTGTGAATGTGTGAGCAGTCTCCCATAAATTATTCATTTGATAGATGCTATTGAGTAAATTTGTTTTACATGCAATACTTGGAATGGATTGGTCAGATCAGTATATCTGCTAACATTTTATCCTGTTGGCTATGAATTTCAATAGGTCACCACATATGGAGACACATATTGTTTCCATTTGACCTAAAGAAGGCTGTAAAACAATTCATATAACATGCTGACATAACAACAAAAGCAAAGAAAAAATTATTTTCTCTGCTGAAATATTTAGAATGATAACTCATCTGAAATAAACAGAATGTAGATAAAATAATACTGTTTATATTAATTATTACAAATCCGTAACCTTTAATAATTTTCCACATCTTTTCGCAAGTTGCTCCAAAAAGTCTTCTGTGCCTTTCCATTTGCTAATTTTGTAGGTGCGTTGAATGTACTCCAGACGGACACGTTCCAGTATTGGTGCAACATAGTCTTCAGGGTTTTTTAAATGTTCCACTCGAACCTACAAAATAATATGAAAAGGTAAAAAGCAAGTAGGTTTCCAAAATGGGATTTACTGAATATACATATGTGGTGTGTTCAAAAAGTATTGAGGCTGAAGATGTATCTACCAAGATAGAAATGAACAATGAATGAAACATTAATTTTCTTCAAAATAGTCTCCTTAGGATTCAGCAAATTTTTCATTGGAAACTCCTATTTTGATGTAGAGAAAAACTTTGCAGTCAACTACATATCTTCAAATCAAACCCATGAGATCAGTTTTCAGTTTAGGAAAAAGAAAAGTAGGAGCTATCTCTGGTAAGAAATTAAAAAGAAAGGCATTGTCATGGACTAGGATTTAATTGAAGTATTACAGATAGAAAGTAAAGCATTGTCAGGGATCAGGAATTAAGAGAAGTATTACTGACAGGACAAGGAAGCATATATGGCATAACAATTATCAAAGGAAATAGATTTGGTAAATTAAGTTCAAATGCTGGACAAAACTATTTGCATATCACCATCCCCTCAGCTATAGTTTTATTTTTGGCTACTTTGTTAAATGGCATATCAACCTTTATGTCAAAGCCATCCTCATAGAAGAATAGTAGTGGTACTATATGACCAATCACTGAGGTGAAGGGATAAGAATGTTCATACCTTTACAAAGGTATTAATCCAAAAAGGATATATAACAGCACAACTAAAATTTGATTTCATTCGCTACAATTCTGCAGTCCAGCATGTTAATCCCTATACCGCAGGGACTCATCCCAGCTATGAGTAAATAATAGAGCAGATAGGGTTCTTTAGCCTTGGCACAGCTACCAGTTTAGAATAATAACTGAATTCTAACCAGCTGTACTCCACTTAAAACTTGACCTTGTATTGTATACTGCCCATGTGAAAAGGGTTGGGTAAATATATACTGGTAGAATAAAGTTATTACATATGTGCATTACTAATGATGTTAACATAGATATGCACTGAAAATCAAGAAGAAATTTATTGTCAGTGGTCAAGAATTAATGCAAATATTATTGAAAAAAACAAGAGTAACACTACCCCTAGCAAAAATTATGGAATTAGAACATTTAGAGGATGTTCACGTTGCTTTTTCTTATCTAGCAGTAAATAAACTAATTAGAGATAAGATGCAAAAAATTTTTAATTAAGTATTCATAAAATATACCTTAAACAAATTACATTAAATTATTTAAATTATAATAATTTTTTTCAGTCAATGCAGAGGAAAATTGTTCTGGAATAACTCAATACTGAAGAAAAAATGATCTTGTAATTAGCATTCCTAAAACAAATAGCAGCAGACGTAGAGAAATGCAAATTGGTCTATAGTTAAAAGGCAATTCTTGCAGACCTCAACAAGTGATTGGGCTAATTAAAAGAAAACGTGGCTCCAACAAAAGAATTATTGATTGAAACAATGGAAAGGATCATAAAAGAAGGTGATTCACAGTCAGCAGTGTCTAAAATTTGGTGCAAATATAAAAGAAATGGGGTTGTGAAAAAAAGGAAAACATACTAGTTGGCCATGAAAAACATCAAAGTGATAGTAGTTTATTTTATAATAAAATTGGTGCTAAATAAAAAAAAAAAGAAAAAAAGTAAACATCCTTTAAATGGACTAATTCCATTATTTTTGCCAGAATAGAATTTGTGATGTAAATGATTTTATTATAGATATACACTGAAAATCAGGAACAAAGGGATGGTTAGTCTTCAGGAATCAAACCAATCCCTCTCAAATGGGTCTAATAAAACAGCAGGTACACATATACATCTTCAGGGTCTGAAAACTGATGGCACTGAATTTTTTCATGATATTGTAGACTGCATCACCATCAAACCCACAGACATTGCATTGATATGACTATTACTACATCACAAGATAGCCAAAGACTTTACAAATGTTATCATAATATTTACTACCTATTAGAATGCAAATATTGTACCCAAGTCCAAATTACACCACCCTAAAAATGGTACAGTTTTATTTTTCAGTATGAGAAAATATCAATTTTCAGAGAATACAAATCATACATACCACACCTTTCAAGACAATTTCTGAAGGGGTGGATCCTGATGGATAGACAACACCAGGGCAGTCAACCAAGTATATTCTTCTCATGAGGGTTACATACTGCCACACCTATAGAAAAAATAAAATAAAATAAAAAGATTTAAACTTTAGGTTAGAATTGAGATGAATGGAATGAAGCAGATAATGTTTTCAGAGAAGAATTCTCAAAATAGATATAGTACATTGATAGTTGCAGAGTATCATTGAGATACTATAATTGATTTTGTTGCTGGGAGCACATATTTAGGTATAATAATGCATATGTCCGTAGTAAGATAAAGGATAATACAAGTCAAAATTATTTATGGTAATAATGACCGACAAAACAACTAGAATTAGGAAGATGAAAGATAATACTAGTCAAAATTATTAATAATAATGATTGACAAAACAAATAGAATTAGGAGGAGAAGGATAATAATAATAATGATGACTGAGAAAGCAACTATTTTCCCAGAATACAATAGGAATTTTAAAGTGTGTGGTATTCATGGAGAACTACCACCAGCTTTTTCCTATAATGCATAAGGTTTTCTAAATGATACCCTAATGCAGAATATTTCAGAAAGGAAAAACAAAGACCATTTAGACAAAAGTGACATATATTTTATACACATAATTACAGAACATGACAAAGTGTCCCAAAATATAAAAAGGTACAAAAGCTGTTCTTTTGGTGTAGGTTCACACAGGATAATTTGCACACATGAGCTGCTTGAAAAGAGGAGACAAAAGACAGCGGTCCTTTCCAAATGGTGTCTGCAACCAAAAAGAGTAGAACTCACTTCTCAAAATGTCACATGACCAATGGTCACGTGATTCTTGGAAGTTCCACTCATAACTCCCAAAAAGAGAGACCACTAGGTTTAGTTACCCCAAAAATACGACTTGCTGGTTTCAGATAATGGCACTCAGTTTTCTTGTGCAGAATTTGATATATATTGCAAAATTAATAATACTGAACATATTACAACTCTGCCATAAGTACACAATTTAATATTTGAAGATACCATTAAGAGGTTTTATGACTTCAATATATATATATATATATACATACACACACATCACATTATCTATAATATTCAGCACACCTTTTGTTTCGTGGTAAGCATGAATTTGATTGGTCAGAAAATCATAAAATGATAGTTTTTAAATTTCTAACCTAAGGTTCTATAATATCAAGAGAGATAACTGATAAATTAAAAAATTACATGACGGTACTTACCTTTGTTTCACCTGCTATTGGTGCCACTTTACAGACTTTCTTCTTACGAAGAGTGTTGATGATGGAACTTTTACCAACATTAGGATAACCTATAAAACCAACACTGATCTGTTTCTTATCAGAGTGTAGCTAAATGAAATAAAAAAAAAGTTTAAAAAGAAGAACCACAAATGAAAAATAAAGTAAGAAAGAAATAGAAATGTAAAAGGGAGAAAAAATTTAAAAAGAAACAAAATTAAAAACAAACAAAATTGGTTCACCTTTTGTTTTAATTGTCAGAACAATTACTTCAAAGTCAGGTCAAGAAAACAGAAAGGATTTTATTTACCTTTGCAAATTGCCGTAGCAAGTTAATTAGGGCACCTTTTCCAAATGCATTTGTCAAACTTGCATGAAAGGCCATTGTTGGATATTCAGCAGATAAAATAGTCACCCATTTTTGCTAGAAGAAAAGAAAAGAAATAAAAGCTATGAAATGTTAAAAAATAAGGGACATTTATTTGTACTCTCTCTCTCTCTCTCTATATATATATATATATATATATATATATATATATATATATATATATATATACACATTTAAATTTTTATTTATTTTTAGATGAAGATTTTCATCAGAGACCACCATAGATAATTCTGACAAGTATTATCTTTCATCTTCTTAATTTTAGTTGCTTTGACAATCATTATTGTTAATAATTTTGATTAGTATCAGCAATCATCATTATTAATAATCTTCCTACAGAAAAGCACACAAAAAATTCTAAAATGGGATTTTGCTATAACAAATAAGATATTCATAACATATAGATTAATATAAGATTTTGCATTTTAAAATTGTCAATAACTTTGTGAAACATAAGCACTTGAAGTTAAAAAAAAGAAAACTGGATGAAAAAGACCTCTATTTTCCTGAAAATTTTATGACAATGTATTGTTTTCAATGACTAATTACACTCACAGCAAAAATTATTCAAGATAAAACAATGAAATTTGGCATGTATATATAAAATTTGCAGGTGAATATTATGAAATTATTAAAGACATTACTCATTACTTGGGCTTCTTATTCAAAAATAAATTAGATCTTAATGAAACCTGAATTTAAAAAAATTTATTAACTTTAACCATTATTAAAATAAAAACACCAAAATTTTTAAATTTTGATTTAAAATTTAGTGTCTTTGTTTAAGTTAACTGTTAACCAAATTTTATTTAATTCGGGTTGTACCGAGATCTAATTTATTTTTGAAAAATTCGCAAACAATTAAATTTTTTTCCCAACTTTTCAAAAACTGCTGGTTTACACATTAATATATAAATGAATGTACACTTATTTCATATGTTAAATCTTGTATTATCTCTCATATTCCTAATTTGAGTTACTTTGTCAATCATTATTATTATTATTAATAATTTTAACTAGCATTATCCTTCATCTTCCTAATTGTAGTTGTTTTGTCAATCATTATTATTAATAATTTTGACTCATATTATCCTTCATCTCCCTAATTTTAGTTGCTTTATATCACAACAGACACTGGTGGTCATTTTTTAAATTCTTGTTTCCAGTGTATGAAGTGTCAATCTGAGTTAGCTGTAATAAAAAGCAATTAAAATGGAGAAAATGAGAGTCAAATTTATCAAGGATGCTGATAGATATATTTTACAGTATACAATTCATCCTGCATTCTAGTAAGGAAGTGATTCTCAAAGTGGGTGTTGCAGTTATCTGAGGAGGAAGAAGAGGTTTGGTTTGGTTTCTTTGTTTAATGGCATATCAACCTTTATAGGTTATTTAATGTCAAATCCATCCTTCTAGAAGAACAGTAGTGGTACTATTTAACCCATAGCTGGGAGGATAAGGGGGTTCATACCTTTTCCAAAGGGTATTAGTCCAAAAGTGAATGTAATAGTGCAACTGGAGTTGAACTTGCTTACTACAATCCTGCAGTCCATCGCTTTAACCCTTACACCACGAGGACACCCTCTCGGAGGAGAAGGAGGACATAGTAGGACATTGAAAAATTTTTATTATTCCAGGCAAGCGTAATTCTGAGCTGTTTACAATGATCAGAAACAACATTTACACTCTCTCTAATGTTAGAATTTACAGGTTCAACAATAAATTTAATTATTGAGACTTACTGTAACCCAGACAGGAACTAAATCAACTTTGTTAAGTACGAAAATAAGCTGCTTGTATGATTTTTCTGTCTTTAAGTATTTTTCAATTTGGTAACATCTTGTTCCAAGTGGATCTCTTGCATCCAAAACCTGCACAACAACATCTGAAGAATCAATAACCTAAAAAGAAAAAAAAGAAAGAAAATTCACTAAAGATGAAATAAATACAATGAAAATTTCTGTTAGCAAGCACCAAATTCTGTAAATTAGGTATGACGGGGGGGAATCTAAATTCTCTGCCTCAGTTAAAATAACTACTTCTTTCTGTATCAAAGCTAACTCACTAAAAAATGCCTATATATATATATATATATATATATATATATATATATATATATATCTTGGCATCATTTACTGAGTCTGCAGGTTCTGCCTTTCAATTTCACTACACATTCATTTGTTTCTCATTGTTGTATCATGGTAAGGAAGAAATACACAGTGAAAGAGAATTAATTATTTATTAACTGAAGTGGTATAGTCCAACAAATATTATAAGTCTCGTGCTGTGGGTGTTACGTCCGAAGTTGGTCTTACTACTGACTGAGATCTTTCAGTATCAATGTGCTTAAGAAACACGACAGCTTTTATACCACCGAGATACTGGAAGTCACATGGCACAAGCCACTATATAAGACTTATTAATATTTATTTATTGATCATTTACTTGTAATTTGTTTGTCTTTAGTTACTTAATTATTGTTTGTTTGTTCCTCGGTTCATAACTTATTTGAGTACCAATCATTTAATAATACAATATTGTAACTTTACAAAATGATTATAATAATTAAAATAAAAACATGCAAATTTAAACAATGCTTATTCTAATTGTAAAAAAACTGTTTTCAAATTTTAAACAATTAAAATGATAAATAAATCTTAGTCTTTAAAATTTAATGAAATGTAAAGTGATGTTTAGTTTATTTATTTTAATGCAGCATTCAGCAACAAATAAACTTTTTTACAAAATGAATATTAAATAAAGTTCATAATAAGATCCAACCCTGTTTCTTTTTTTTAATATAATTTAAAAAGTTTTTTAAAACCTTTTTTTTTATGTTACAATCATTATCAACATTATGTTATGATTACTGCCTGTCCTGCTAACCTCATGAACTACTTCTGTGACATCAAGCTGGCCTCCACATTTGGTCACCTTGGCAAAACCTATGTTTTGGTTGTGGTCAACTACACTGGAAAAAAGACTATCCATTCAGAGATAAAAAAAATGTTTCAGTTGAGGGAGACTTGGACATAAGAAAAAATGTCAGTGATATTTTCCTTTTGGTGTAATTTAGAAGATAATTTACCTATCACACCTTGTAGAGAATAGAAAAATATAGATAAAAATTGAGTGAAGAGAAAAAAAATGTCAATTCTTCATGAATAGTATAAAATATCTAAGACAAATAATTGATTCAGAAGGACACAGACCAGATCCAGCAAGGTCAAGTACTATGAATGTTACTATGTTACAGTCATTTCTAAGTCTAGCAAATGATTATAATCTGCATGTGTCAAACATGCATTAACTGAGGGCACCACTAAATAAATCAATTATGGAAAAAAAATGTGATATGAATTTAGTTAGGTTAGATTATTTGATTTAATGGCATATCAATCCTTTATGATTATTTAATGTCAAATCCTGTTTATACATTATTTGTAAATAAATAATTTGTAGGTAATTTTATTTTTGAATGAGTTAGGGCTCATTTGTTTGCACACAGTTAAATGATTTCAAATATTTCTATTTAACATTAGCAATTATATTTATCAAGTATTCCTATCAAATACAAATAACTTTCACAGAGTCGTGTAATTTTGAATAACTAATAATGATAATTCCTAGTAAAATGAATAGTTCTATTTGACCCATAGATGAGACCACGGTAGATACTACCATTCTAAAGCAGAGTGGACCTGAAAGTAAGA